>JAYJMB010081218.1:2472-21875 GCA_036873735.1 Pouteria campechiana
CTCTCTCTCTCTCTCTCTCTCTCTCTCTCTCTCGTTCACTTTCTAATTATCAGATTTCTTTTCTGTTTACAGTTCATGGATTCTTTAGTTCACATCTTTTGTTTGACAGGCATATATCAAAATTGCTCAGGCTGTTTCATCTCGTCCGGTGAGTCTACTTCTTTTGTTTGAAATCCTTCATTTGGGCATCTATTAACCTAATAATATAAATTGGCGCCACTAAATTTTATTCTTGGAGAAGTCAATTCTTCTTTCTGAAGCACTTTGTGATCATGCTTCCATTATTCCTTATCCAAAAAGGCACTAAAGATTCTCAAGTACTTTCTAAGAGCAAGCCATTCTATTGGTGCTGCCGAATTTCTACTATCTTTTAACATGAAAGGCATATTTCAGCAATGCTATCTGATTTAGTCTGCTGATTCAATCGAAATCAGATGCAAAATTCTCATCTTTTTGCAATATGTTAACCTCCTAGAGTGTCTACATACGTTTCCCTACTGGTTGTGGAAGTGCAATAATTTCATTTAAGACATCATCGATTTCCCCATCACACCATGGCTGATCTGGAGTCTTACCTGCACTAGCAGGGTCACAAGCGAAAGTGATTTTAACTGATTATTATCATACAATACTTTTTTGAATTGTTTACTCCAACGATATTGTTGTGGGATTCTTGTGGCAATTGCCAATGTGCTTATAAGGAGAAGTAAAACCCACAACAGTCATGGCTGTGAAGATTGGTTTGCATTTCCCCCTTTTCTCTTTCTTCCCACCTCCTTTTTTTTTTCATTTACTTCTACTGGACAGTACTGTGAATTGTGTTTCCCTTTTAGTGAATAAGATGCTACCTGTAGGATGTCATACCACCTGCATATTTGGATGAGCTTTCACTGTTGCAAGATCGAATAGCACCTTTCTCAACAGATATTGCTTTCAACACAATAGAGAAAGAGCTTGGCTTACCAATAGAAATGCTTTTCTCAGAGATCTCACCGGAACCTATTGCTGCTGCATCCCTGGGACAGGTTCTGTGACAGTCATCCTTCTTATCAATTAGTACCCATCTTGGCATGGAAATTTTGAACCTAATTAAGCCTGTTCAGATATTTAAATGATTGTGTTTTTAACTTTCTCTGCACATAGGTTTATCAAGCTAGACTTGTAAATAGCAGGCAAGTTGTTGCTGTCAAAGTGCAGAGGCCGGGAGTTCAAGCAGCGATTTCTTTAGATATTTTCATCCTTCGTAATCTCGCTGGCTTCATACGGAGAGCTGGAAAGTTTAACACTGATCTTCAGGTAATTTTGCAATTTAGCTCAGAACTGAAGGATTCATTTTGTAACTAGCATATCAAATGTAGATTGTTGCTGCAAATTGCTTGAAATGATTTCCTTACTTCTTCTGACTCAAGGTTGCTGATAGCCTGATACTGAATAATTGAGGAACTTCACTTGCAGGCAGTGGTTGATGAATGGGCATCAAGTCTTTTCCGGGTATATATCTCCTTCAGTAATTTGATTGTTTTGAAGTGCGTTAATTTTTGCTTGTTGTGAAGTAAGAGATTTATCTGTTTGTTTCTTTTAAGTTGCAACTGCAATGAAGTGTCACCCAATACAATGAAAGATCTTTTTGTAAATGTTGAGAAGGTGCTTTTTGATGACTGTATGTAATTTCACAGAAACAATTAAATCAAAAGTAATTATTGTTTAATTTGTATTTCAGCTTAATAATTGACTTGATCATTTGAAATTAGCACTGAATCAGATCATATTTTGAAATTTTACATTATTGTTGCTGTATTTTAAAAACATTTCATGCTTTGTACATAGCATTTGTTGTAATTTTTATGTTTTTTGTTGGCAATGTAATCATTTGAATTTATTTAGCATTATGGTTAATCTTCACATAGATAGTCATCATCTCATTGTTATTTAAGCCTTTCCCAACTAAGCGAAGTCATCCACATAAACTCTGATGCATCATTCGATCCCATCAGAGACCTGCATTCAAAAGATGAGATACCCAAGACATTACTCACTATTTATGTCCTTTTGGGCCTTCCCTTCCCTTCTTGGGCCTTTGGCTTGGATTGATTTTTACTTATTTGTTCAAAGTTCAAAACAATTTTACCTGTAAGAATTTCTTTGATATTTCTGGGGAGTTATTCCCAGAAAGGACCAATGGAAACCTTGAATCTAAAGAATCTTCTAATTATCCAGACCCAGATTTATTGATGATAAAATAAGAGCTAGCCCATTCATTAAGAAAGGCTATAGCTATTAAGGTTCGCGAGCTCACAATCAGTTATCTTTGGGTGCGTTTTTAGTAGCTGCTATCAATTTGAGTATCTCAGCATTCTTGTCATTCTTGGATGCTTTGCATCAGCCAGTATCTTGGTTCTGAAAGGAACTAGAGTTGCTCGATACTGCAATTATGATATTCATTTGCTAATATTTATGTCATATTCTTAGGACTTCACATTGAATACAGGTAAATCACATTGAATGCAGGAGATGGACTACAGGGCAGAAGCCAGAAATGGTCAGAAATTTAGGTAGGCGTCTGGTTTTGAGGATGGATATTACTTATGTGCAATACCTTACAGAATCTGAATGGTGAATTGTCCTCCATGGATCTCTTTACTAAAAGGTTTTATACAGAACAGTCGGTAGGAAGCTTTATAAAATGTCATATTTTGCTCTTGTTTCCTTCATTTCTTTTACAAACTTGTTTAGTTATGATCTTTAGTTTTTTCTTGCTTCATTTGTACAAATGGGTCTTTTATAAAATTCTGTTGAGAAGCTAAGGTCCACTGCAAGCACTAATGGTTTTGATGCCATATTCCTTTGTAGTTACATCTGCATTCCACATGTGCAATGGGGCACTTGTTTTGGCTTTGTTGATGTTGAGGTCTATAATATATAATATAATAAACATAACTGAATCATGATTCAGTGACTTTATGATGTTAACTAGGTGTATTTCTGGAGGTCTCCCAAAAAAATCTATACCCAGTCTCATAATACCCCCGTCGTTTTTTTTTTGTTCTGAATTATCTGGTTCCATGTCTATATGCAAAATCAAACTATAAATGGTCTAATAAGCTTTTCTACTCTGCCCCCTGTTTCATGTTATTCTAGAATCTGTTGAAGGTGACTGCAAGTTATGTGTATACTTTGGATTCTACATCCATATTTCTTTTGTAATTTTTGGTCTGAGCAAAATTTATTTCTGTTATATGAGGTGAGATGGTGGAAGATCTGATAGAACTTTTTTTTTTTTTTTTTAAATCTTCTTTCTCACACATCTAAGCAGAAATTTGTATGGGGGATTACAAGATGTATTTATACCAAAAATGTACTTGGAGCAGAGCAGTCGTAGGGTGTTGATAATGGAATGGGTTGAGGTATTCTGTGGCCCTAATCTGCTATCCTTAATCTTTGTGTTGATGTTGAAATATCTATGTTGCTAATATTTTTTGGACCTCATGTTGCTAACTTCTGGGCATGTGCCTCGTATAGGGGCAAAAGTTATCTGAAGTGAACGATCTTTACCTGATTGAGGTCAGTTTATCAGTAAAATGCAATGCTTTGATTCCCTCCATTTTGTCTTTCCCGTTTCTATCTGCTGTTGTTGGCATGATTGGTTATGGTTGTCTTTTGGCATTTGACAGGTTGGAGTGTATAGCTCACTAACTCAGCTACTAGAATATGGATTCTATCATGCAGATCCACACCCTGGAAACCTCCTTCGCACAAATGATGGGAAGCTTGCATATTTGGGTATTCTTCTAAAAGAGTCACATAAAATATATTACTATTTTGCAATTTGCTCATCTTTATGTTTATCTTGTTGAACCTTATGCCTAGTAATTGGCATGGCTCACACAATTCTTCATCTGCCATCCCTCATAGCAAGGATCCTCATCCTTAAGTAATCAAGAATGCCAAATTGTCATCTACTCATATTCATGACAAACAGTTGGTGCTGACGTGGCTTGATGCAGGCTGTTGGTGCTGACATGGCTTGGTGCAAGCTATCTCCCTGACCTAACTTTATTGGTCTTCCAAACTTTGAGCTAACAATGAGAGCTCAAAATTCCTACTGTTGGAACCAATGCTTGTAGTTTTGCTAAAGCCTAAAAAGAGAAAATTTTGCTAATTTAGGAGAAATTATCGATAATTTTGCAGAACCTTTTTACTAAAATATAAAAAAAATTGGTAAAATTTATGAATTTTTTCATAAAATTTCTTGATAAATCATGATAAATCTATTTACACATTTAGAATAAAAAATATTATTTTAAATGTCAACATATAAGAAGTAAATAAGATATACCAATGACGTAAAAATTGAAGCAGAATTCTTACATAAAATGCTACTTAAAGATGCATATAATGTGAAATATGAAAAAACAATATCCTAAAATGATGCTATCACTATACCTCTCTACATGGATGACCTAGTAGATAGTATGTGTGTGCATTTGCAACTCTAATTATACATGTCTTTTTGTCAGTAATTTTATAAATATCTATGTGCCATAATTTTAATAACTTAATTTTTAAAAATTATAATAACTGAGTTTACTTTGTTTTCTTAACAGATTTTGGTATGATGGGTGAGTTTAGACAAGAACTGCGGGATGGATTCATTGAAGCTTGCCTCCATCTTGTGAACCGTGATTTTGATGCATTATCCCGGGACTTTGTGACTCTTGGGTATGCTAATGCAAACCACCACATCATGTTGCTGATTGTTGTGGTAGTGAAGGGCTGATTTTGCAAATCTTATTTACCATTTTGAGTTGTCTTTCCAATAGGCTTCTTCCTCCAACTGCACAAAAGGATGATGTGACAAAAGCACTAACAGGTTTCTATTTTCCCACCTTCTCCTATGCCTGGACCTTACATGGTTTTAGTTTGCATGGAATATTGCAATTTGCATATCATTTTATTTTAGCAATTTGGAGACATTCAAATCTTTGAATAACCTTAGAAATTAAATTCATGGCTAACAGAATTCTGGTTTTGTCTGGTGTAGATGTCTTCCAAAGTGCTGTGAATAAAGGAGTTCGCAATATAAGTTTTGGTGACCTTTCAGGAAATTTGGGTCGCACCATGTATGCTGCTTTATTTCTGAATATCATTTCTTAAAAAAAACTAGTCATCGATACAAATATGTAAATTTTTATATCTTTTTTCATTATTTGAAAAATTGCATATCTTTAGCTAAGATATTGGAAGATTGGATGTTCAACTTGCAGTGTTTTCTTTTGTGTTAGATAAATTATTCTGAAACAGGTTATTTCTTACATGAAATAATGCCTTTCAACACCTAGTAGAATGCTGCATGATTCTTCATTTATTTTTAGCTGATGTTTAGCACACTTTGTGTCCCTTCAAAATTGTATTCATGACCTGGAAACCTGCTAATAATCTAGAGACATTGAATCAACTAAACTTTCTAGAGGAAGATGGGGGGCCTTTTTATTAAAGCTCCATATGCTGCTCACTCCAATCCTTTAGTATAACCTGAGAGAATTACAGTGATGGCAGCAGCATTTATGAGTGCCATAAAAATTGTGTTCTTTTAAGCTCACGTTTACAAATATTAGCCAAGCCATATTTGTTTTTAAGACTTTGTCAGTGCCATGGCAGCTGAAGTTAAAGCATCACTTCTTGTATGCTTAGCATCTAACCATCCATACATCTAAGTATATTTAACACCATTGCTCCTAAAGTAAAATCCTCCAAATTTGATCTCATTTGCAATACTGTGCATAACCATGCACATATATGCGTGTTTGTGCTGGCACATGCACACATACTGCATATGCATTGATAATGTTTTAAAAGACTGCAGGATGGTAATTGGTGATCCCTACCACTTGAATAGATTGCTACCATCTAAGAAACATGCACTTTTTCTTGCTGATTTATTAACCATCAAACTTGCTGACTCTAATTTAATATCCTATGATGTCTTTAGCTTCTGTATTTTGATGGCTGCCCTTTTCTAGTTGTTGAAAGATTTTTTAATAGCTTCTTCATCAATTGCTTACTTGGTATGCCAGGTACAAGTTCAAATTTCAAATACCATCGTATTTTTCTCTTGTAATTCGGAGGTAATCATTCTATACCTCACAAAGAATACAATAATGGCTGTTGTTACTTAGTTTGCATTGTAATGGCAGTTTATGAGAATATATGATTCTGATCAGTGGTTGTGGGAAGCTGGTGCTCCTTTTTATCCTTTCCTTTTCATTCTTGTCTTGAGTGCTGCTGCCTCTTTTCTTTCATCTAGGCTTTGCTTCCGTAATAGTTGGGGAAGCAAAATTTGATTTGTATCCTTGGTTGTCTCAGTCTTGCAGTTCTGGAAGGCATTGCAATTAGTTTCAATTCTAATTATAAAGTACTGAGTAGTTCATACCCATGGATAGCAAGAAAAGTGCTCACCGACAGTTCACCTCAGCTTAGGTCAACTTTGCAATCTCTCCTTTACAAGGTGAACTTTGCTCGTAATTTTTTTTTCTCTTTCTTTCTATGGCACTTCTATTTCTGGTCCTTATGGTTGATTCACTTAGCAAATCATAGTTTTATATTGATCTCAGGAGGGTGTATTTAGGATTGACCGCTTGGAATCTTTACTCAGTGAGGTGTGTTCCCTCTTTGCTGATTCATATGCATGCATGTGCCATATAGACTATTTTAGTTTCAACATGGTCATACCCAATGTTCGTAATTTCGCTAAAAGGGAAAAATTTGTTAGGCCTAAAAAGAGAAAATTTTGCTAAATTTGAAGAAATTATCAATAATTTCGCTAAACTATTTTGCTAAAATATTTAAAAAATTATAAAAATGTGTAAATTTTAAGAATTTTTCATAAAACTTTTTGATAAATCATGATAAATTTAATTGCACATTTAGAATAAAAAATATTACTGTGAATGTCTACATAGATGTCAATGATACAAACACTGATAAAGCAGAGTTCTTATGTAGAATGCTACTAAAGAAAAGATTTAGCTCAGATAATTATGAAATAATTGAAACTAGTTACATAAAATAATTTCAATAAGAAAGATATCATTCTTTTATATACTTAAAAAATTTGTGCATATATTTATAACTCTAATTATACATGTTTTTCACTTAGTATTGCTGGATTAAACAGCAATATCTTTCATTGTATATTGTTGGATAGAAGAAAACGAATCCTTTGGACAAAAAATCGAAGCAAGATTGAGCTGTAAATGGGTAAAAAAATTCTCAAAAATGATTGTTGTGGACGTCGTAGTCAATTTTGGGCTCCAATTTTAGCTGCAATCTACTCAAAGATGGATTTTGACCACTCCAAACTCAATTTCGAAGCAAGGGGGTAGGATTCAAAGGCTTAAAATTGGAAAAACACTGTGTAGAGGACACTGTCTACAATATAGAGGTAGAATGCTCCTCTCTCGATCAATTTTAAGCCCCCAAACAGCATAAATTCATTCAAAAATGGGTTTCAAAAACTCTATTGTCTATTTTGAAAGGAAAAAATCGATTTGAGTTGAGAAATAATTAGTGGACATTGACAATCTTGTTGTGGATTTCCGAATCCCTACTCTTGGCCTCAAATGTAGCTTTTTTTGTACAAATGATGAAAGGGGGTTTCAAAAACGGATTTTGGGAAGGTAGAGGAAGGTTTTGAACAATGGAATATAGTTTTCTTTCGGCATTAAAGCTTTTCTATATGCCTTTCAAATTCTCTCAAAATTTTCAGCGAAAAATTTTTGTTCCAGTGAATTTTTTAGCGAAATTTCCTCCAACTGTCGAAATTTTCATCAAAAATTTTTTAAAATCTCAAAATTTTTCCTAAAATCTTGAAATTTTCTCCTAATAGGGGAAATTTCTACATTTCACTAGTGAAAACATTTTGCCAGTGGCTAAAAACGAAAGTTTCAGCAAAATTTCGACCAAAAATTGCAAAATGGCAATCACTGGTCTAACCAATAACACCGGTCAAAATCCATTGGTCATTTATGCAAACCATAGTTGTGCGTATAGATATAGGCCAAACAAGATAGCTGTCATCTTTTACCAACCCAAAAATTTTTACGATTGTGTTTCACTGAAAATTCTTCATTGATACTAAAGAATTTCACAGTTATAATTTTGTTTTAAATTCATTATCTGGCCTAGCGGCACCTTGAAATGGCTGTTCTTCTATAACTTCCATAATTAGAAATCACACCTGAATCCATAATAGAAGTTGTTGGGGGAAAAGAATTGACAGAGAGTTTTGTTTGTATGTCAAGGGTAAGCTATCTTCTATTTCTTGGGGAGTAATTCTGAGTTCTATGTCGCATACTGTTATGAAAATGCATGTTGCTTGATCTGTGATTCTGGGGCAGCAAATTATCATATTTTTCAGCCATCTGTAGTTATGTGCATCTGCATCTAATCAGATTACCAATGGTCTCTGCAAACATTGTGATGGTGATTATTGTGCAAGCCATTGCATCACCATATAGTTCTAGTTGCGGTCCTACTTTTCTGTTTTGCTTCTTTTTTGTTCCATTTCATCTTTAATGATCTTTGGACATCTTTTCAACAGTCCCTCCGTGGAGGAATTGAGCAATCACAGCAGAAAAAGGAAACAGTAGACATGAGTTCAAGTGTTGCTATCAAGCATATACTAAAGTTCACATTGAATGAAAAGGTATTGATATATTTTCTTTATTCTTTTATCATAATTTACTGCCAAGGACAGTGAACATTATGTCTGACAAGGGATTTTCATCCATTCATCATCTACTTCTGAATTTATTTATCAGGGTGCATTTGTGAGGGAAGTACTATTGCAAGAGCTGGCTAAGGTATGAATTTTTGGACCTCTCAAATAGTATCTTCTTCTTGTGCCTTAGCAATGTGTAGTTGCATAACTAGGCTTCCAGATGGATGTACCTGATGGAGTAAATATGGAACAATATGCAGGGATAGTGCAGATGGCAGTTGTCTCTAATTATTGTGCCTTAGGAATGTCTAGTGGCATAACTAGGCTTCCCAAGCTTTGACAAAATTCATGAAGAAATCAGTCAAAGTTTGTATTTGTTCAGCGAACTTTTGAATGCATGCAGGCACAGCAACAATTTTCTCCATAAGTACCTGATTTTGTATTTTCTTATATGAAAATTGATATCATAAAATATTATGATGATTTTCATATAGAATCTGTTCTTTCATGAACTGCATTTGACATCCAAATGCTGATGGTCTGCTGAACCATAATGATTGCCTGGTGCAGTTACCTGGATGAAGTAGGTCCAACTGCGGATGTACTCTGATTCAATGTGCACCAATACATTATAGACTGTCTTGCGTATCTTGGTTTTGATTATCATCATACACAGAACTTGTGTATGCATTGCATGATTGGTTCTCTTTTGATATGCTTTCATTCCAGACATATAGTGATTAGGTGGCAATGAAGTTTTAACAATTTTGGCATGGTTTTTCTGACTTTTAGAATTATTTAACATTCACTTGGACACATCCAGATAGTGATTTGCAATCAATATGCTTTTGCTTGATTTATTCCAACCAAAACTAATGTAGATGCCAATGCTTTGTTCACTGACAATTGGGCCAAAGTTTTGAGTAGTTCAAGTTGTGTGGTTCTGTATGATCAGAAATACTCTTACATTAATTTCTCCATTTTTGAGCTAGCGATGGTGCCTTTCAAAGTTATAATCTATATTGCTTTTCTTAGTCCAATTCCTTTTAAAACATGCAATTCCTTCATATAGCTTTTCTTTACTATTTTTTGTTACACCTATTACCTTTTTAAAATTAATACAGGGTATAGATGCTCTCGGCCTGGCAACTATGGACTCTGTTACTTCTGCTGCAGCTACGCTGCCATTTAGTCCATTTCCGTCATCTTTAATGACTGCTGAAGATATCAAGAATTTGAGAACCTTACGCCGCTTGTTGATTTTATTATCTGGGCTTCAGAAGAATGAAAATTTAAACAATGTGCGAGCTTGACACTTTCTCATTTTTATCAGAATATTTGGTTGAAACTGTGAAATGAAACTTGTGGATGCATGGGTATTGTCAATCGCTTCCATGGATCTCCTTGTCTTGGCCATTAGACAAGTCACAACTCACAAGGAAAGACCTGCTTCTCTAGAATTTTGTTGGGTGTTTTTTAAACCAGCATGGCTTTTATAAAATCGTAGGTGCACCTTTCAGGTTTCTTGATAACTGCAGATACCTGCTGGTGTGAGCGAACCCTACTATTCATTTGTTAACAGAGTAAATGAGCAAAATACATTTTTCTTTTCATATACTCAGTGTCACCACCTCTGCCTCCAAGTTGCTGCCATTTCGTCCTTGCTCTTCAACTCAAATAAAAATTGTCGTTGCCACTACAATCTCCTGGCCTAGTTGAATCCCCAACCAAATAATTTTATGGGATTTAAACCTTAGGGGCAGGGTGGCATCTGTAATGTTGAGAAATAGTAGATGATATCTGCAAAACTGACAATGGTATCTACAAGTCTTCTAAACAGGATTCAATATGAGCGCTTGCATGCATACATCTTGAACCTTCCAATCCTTCTGTTTCAAAAGTAGTAAGTGTACAGCTTCATGATTTGATGAGATTGTTTATTGAAACAACACAATTTTGCTTGGAAAATGTCTACCACCTCTTTCTGTTTCAGTTCTTGTCTTTCTCAGTAAAGATTGGGCCTTTACCATTTACTGCAGTCTAATGCATGCTTTTTTTTAAAAAAAATTTTTTTGCTCCCTTTTTTTCTACAGGTTAGGAAAGATGTGAAAGTGGATGAGAATGGACAAACCAACGTGGAGGAGACATTGCTGGTCCTTTATCAATTGCCATCCATTCAAGATTTTTTGCCCATCCTTTCTGTACTTCCTGAGGTAGGTGGTCATATATGAAATATAAGAAGTTTAGCCACAGCTTATCTGGAGACCGGAGTTAAGATAGGAAAATTTTTCATGCCAACCATTAATTATTATCAGTATTATAGATAAATCCCTGAGTTTTTGAATATTGCAAATATGCTATCAATCTTTTTAAATATTTGTAATTGAGCAATGAATTTTCTGAAATAATGAAATGCCTCTTCAAAAAGGAAGGGCGGGGAGTGAGGAAGAAGTGGATAAACAAAACATGGAAAAAGAAGAAATTTTTTATGGTAGTGGCTGTGGTGGTGGTATTGGTCAATGGATATTGGGATACAGTTGGGTGAGATCTTATTTACTCGTATTATTCTGTGCTCTCTGTCAGTTATTTAACTTGTTTCTCATGCACGACGCAATCTCTTACAACTTTCCCCACTACCACGGTTATTTAACGTCTTGTCAACTCACACATGACTCATCTCTTTCAGCTTCCCCCAGAGTCTCAGCAACGATTTCTTCGTTTGCCTGCTGATTTAGCTGGAAGGTTAGCGTCCCGTGCTGCTGCCAGAACAATAAGGAGAGTCATTATTTAGGCATTGTTAATAGCCCATATCCTTTATACGTGAGCCCAAGCAAATTCGGGCGTATTTAGACATTTCAATCGTCCATTATCTTTTCTCTACATCAGCCCTGAAAAAAGTTGGAAGTGGGCTGCACGGGCTCACCACACCTTGAACGCTTCTTGCAATGCGGGTTTCTCAATGGTGGATCTTCTTCCAAAGCAGAGCTCTTCCAGGATAAGGAGAATCAATGGTTCTTCGGTTATATTGTTTTTTTGGCATAATTCCTGTCAACGATTTAGAAGCTGCAATGATTAATTTGATTGTTTTGCAAATTTGTGAATTCTAACCATTGGATCTTTGCGTATTTCCTTCAAATATGCCCTTGGTTTTAAACTGTTCTGCAAATTTCTCTGAAACAAGCTCAGCCAGTCTACGTTTCCTTGGGCTGTTTAGCGTGGCATTCGCTAGCCATAATAAATGACAATACTAAAGATTTCGCACCCAATCAAATTCTGCATGCCAAAATCCTTCTTCCAAGTTGCAAGGCTAGCCGGTGGCCAAGAATCGTAGGACCGTGTAAAGACTCGTTGAGATTTCAACAAGCTGCTGCCTCCAACCTTTCAAGGGTGAGATCAAAGAGTTTAGTCAGGTGTCTACTTAGATTAGTGTTTTATCTGGGGAATCAAACCAGCCTGCTGAAAGTCTCTCCAGTTTTATTTTTACTCGTGGCATCAGCAAAGCAAAAACAAAGAAATCAGACAATTTCCCCAAGCTGCTATCATTTTTATTTAATTGTTCAGGAATACTAACTTTATCAGGAGAAACATTACATGTGGACACCAAGCCTAATGACCGAAGCCAGAATTATTGCTTACATTCTGCCATGCGCAGGAGCCCCGGCAGAAAGCACAAAAACGATTTCCGATAGTAGTTGGCATAAATGAGCAAATATAAGCAGAATAGATTACAGCAAATGGGTAAAAGATCATGGGCCTGACAGCGCATCTCCGGGAGCTAGAGGCATCCCCCATTGGACCTGGAACCATTTAGCAAGTTCTCAATTTGCAGAAGTGCCTGTATGGAGAAGCAAAATCAGTCTGGATTGGAAACTGCAAAATTGTGTCCAAATCAACACGATTTAATGGAAGAGAGAGAAACCAAAAAATCCAAGCATAACTACCTCAATTGCAATAGCAGTTGGGGTAAGAACTGTGACATCTCCATGGCCTTGCTTGTCTGCAATATCTGTAATTCATTGCACCGAATGATTCAGCTTCACCCACAAACCATTTCATGCAGTATATACTAGGGAACTGAGACACAAGTCTACTGCCCCCCCTGTGGATCATCTATTAAGCCATGATCAAAATGGGCAAAGCATTCAGTAAACAAGCAATAAGAGATACAATTACATTCAACTTGGCCATCCGAACATACCAAGGCTAGGTTCCCTTAGCAGTTCACATGTAATAGCACGGGCTAGAGAGCTCATGAAACCTTGAGTGAGGTTCATCAAATAGCAAATGGACACCAACTATAGATGAAGTATGTAAAAATGCAAAAGCAAATCTAAGAACTGGGAAGTAGGATCGGTCATCTGAACCCCATGTGCAAGAACTGCCATCACTAGAAACAGAGAGAAAAAGGTTGCAAAAGTACACTCAAAGAAACATCACCCTCCTTTTCCAGTAGTATTCAGGAAAACATACATTGGAGGGACACTCTTGAATGCGCATTTGCATAATCATCAGCCCTTTCACTAGAGAGTGTTGTAAGCCTTGTGAAAGCCTACAAGAAAGTTGATAAAGGGGGGGAAAGAATCATTGAAAAAGTCAGTTATGAATTATGGTTGCTAGCAAAACCCATTTCCCATTCGCTGCTTGAATGGTATATCACACACTGACAAATCATTCCCCAGCCAGCAGTTAGAGAAAGGAACTTGTCAAGAAAAATATGTAAAAGCAAAATTAAATAAGCAACAAGACACTATTTAAAATGGCAGGTTATATACTCACCTTCATGTAAGGGTCACCTGACTCTTGATGCAAAAGAGGGCGGGAATCAGTTCCCACAGCTGCAATTCGCCTTGCCAAAGCTTCCAAAGGAACATCTAACCAGATAGTAATGCCCTGCTTCATGTATCGCCTGAGGCCAAAAATGGGAGTTTGTTACACCATCTCCAGAAATACGAAGCTAGACAAGAAATGCTAAGAAACATTACAAGAAGTTTTCACAGATCATTCTTCCTCTTACCAATTAATTGGTCGAACCACAGCACCACCTCCGGTTGCAACAACCAGACGGTGCATCAAAGACAAGTCATGCAGTACCTTGCTCTGCAAAAAGAATGGGAAAGGATTATTCTTTCCCAAGAAAGGAAAATTTCCAATTATAAATCTCAGGTAGCATGCTTCTTAAAGACTTAAACATGCCATTTTCATCAACGCTTATCTTAAGAATTGTAAGAAATTAGGGAGCACAGATGCCATAGGATGCTTCTTGGGCTACACAACTGGGGCTCAATGGAATGCTGAATAGGTGTAATACCATTCATTGCAATGCATAAAACAGTTAAGCATAACTAAAGGCCATGCTGTATCAGTAGAAAACACAAATTAGCAGGATAACTAACAAATTTGCGAAAACTGCCATGATTAGTTGGCACTTCAAGATAACTAATGATTGGCTATCTAAAGCTTCATGGGCGAAGAAACATGGATAGAACCCTGAAGTGATCCTGATAATCCATACACCAATATGGTCGGTACAGCATAATGGGTGGAGGATTCATGAACAATACATGCAAAAAGGAATAACTGAACCAGCCAAGGGGAACAGCCTGCCGAGCATGAGTGACTGAAGGAATGGACAGCATGAGAACAACAGAAATGAAAAGAACATGTGCTGCTAGCACCTCATTCTCTCTGAAGAAAGCCTCACTATGTTCTTTGAAAATCTGTGCCACAGAAGTTGCACCAACAGCCTGCTCCACCAGCTTGTCACTGGAAAACAGAAACAGTGCTAGTAAAGACCAAGCTTCTACGAAAACAGAGCAAGCTCCTAACCAAGCAAAACATTGAACAGAAGGAAGATAAAAAGCAGTATATTGTGACATTACCACTATCAAGTTACAAACCTATCAAAAAATGAATAACCAAGAACTTCTGATAATATCTTCCCCACTGTAGTTTTCCCAGAGCCCATCATTCCTACATTTCATATTCTGTAAAATTTCACCATCTTGAAAACCGATAAATCCTTTTTTATGTCTACATCACCGTTTAATGAATTCGCATTGTCTGTTGCCATATTGCAGAAGGAAACACATCACCGGTACTGACCAACAAGATATATGCACTGCCCGTTCATGTATGGCGCAACCTCTTGTGACTTCTTCTGCAATTAGATAAAAATCCCATCGGAAGGATGGCACAAAATAGCCTATCTAAATTGATGACCTAATTGTGTGTGCATGCAGATTTGCATGCTTATCCACTGCATGGTGGCATATGTGTAAGTTAAAATAGGATACATGATTCATATATCCCAAATAGTCAGGCAGGCCCCAACTGTACTGATCAGATGATCCTAGCACTGCAATCACACACTGTCTATAATTCATTTTCTGATACTTGCAGTTTTGGCATACAGACTTCACGGTCGTGGACAAGAGGCCAGGATCATTTAATCAGTATGTTTTTTTGCACTTGCCAGCTCCATATGAAAGGAATATTTGAAGGTCTGCATTGAGGCCTATATATAACACAAGGCAACCTGGGATGCGCACATGTGAAGAGCAATCTTGGCAGAATGTGGTCAAGATAATGAATTTTGAGATCTATTCTCAGCTGCATACCATCAAAATCATATGATCCTAGGTTTCATTCCATACCTTCAGAGTCAAAACCTCATCAACAGAAGAATGAGAGTTCTGTGAGTCCACTGCCGAAGCTGCAAAATAAAATAAAAGAGGAGAAAAAAAAAAGATTTAAGTATAGAAGGGAAAAAAAACAGTTGATCCATGAATTTAGCACCTGAAGTTTCCTGGTTCAAGGCTTTACACTCTACTCAGGTATTCCGTCTTGAGAAGTGAAGTCATAGCTAAGGCATCAAAATTTCATGGCATCCAACTATAAACCGCCAACATCTGAAAATTATCTTCAGATTGAAAAACCCTTGCTATCAATCGTTGGGTCTTTCTGTTGATTGAATGAATAAAGATCTTACTTGTCCAATTGATAAAAATGTTTGCACAGACCATCAAAACTGGGTCCTAAGGGCACTGCTTGTCAGAACTAAAACTTTTAAGACATTGCCAGAGCCATTAGTGAAGATGTAGAACTTCCAGCATAGACCATAAGAGAATTTCAACATAATTTTCATATTCAAAATGGAAGACGAAATGACTTCGGAAATCTGATAATACATTTACAGTTTACTTGGGCCTAAACACTGTAAGAGTGGGGCCAGTTTTTTGCAGCCAACATCTGGCGGGGCCAATGTGCCAACTTCAAGAAGAGACTAAAACTATAAGACAATCTCAACAATCTAGACCTTGACATGCAGATGGATTATTAAAAATAGAAGATATCAAAGGATCAAAATGCATCAGGAAGGACCAGCCAACAGATGGCCACCTGACAAAGCTTCCACAGTGGTAGACATCACCCATCCACGATGGACCCACTAGATCAAAATAGTAGACAACAAAAGAAGCATATTTATTTTAGAACTCGAAATGAAAAGGACAAACCGAAATCAAAGTAAACGGAACCAAAATTTAGTTAATCATTTTCATGATGGTGATAAATTGACAACACTTTCGCAGTATGTCCTGCCCTTCTTTAAGTCAAACTATCAATCTCAAGAGCACAATCATAGATGGACAACGAGCCAAATCAAGTAGTTACAAGCAACAAAATGCACTCAAACAGCATCAATCAGATCTTTATAACCCAATCAGAAGGAGATTGGAGCCAGTTTCTACAGATAAAAGGGTTAGCCATGAGGGATTTTATGCAGAGGCTATATGCAAAGCATGAATCGCCATATTGCACTGCAATGTTCGTTACTATTGCATGCTTACCTTGCTATCTCTGCATTCGGTTTCACAAGAGAAACCTAACCATGCAGAAATAAGGAAATGACAAGAAACCTAAAACTGTAATCAAAGAAATATGGGGAAAAAATTGAATGGTTCGAGCTGTAAGCCCTGCTTTTAAAATCACCAAAATATGACAAATGACTGACGAATTCATATCGGCCTATATCGGCCGAACGGCCTGATACAGAGTATTGGAATGCAATCTGCCAAAGACTTGAATGCAAAAACTGGAATTCAAACTACAACAAAAATCTAGAACTGAAAACACCCCGAAAAATAATTAAGGAACAGCTCCATTTCCATACCTGGAATTTTTTTGTAACAACAAGAAATTTTCCATCGCGCAACAGATCTAGATATAATCGAAGCACTCCTTGACCTTGAATCCTGTGTATTAAGCATCGGAAGACTCATTCCTTTAGAATGCATCGGAGAAAACCGCAGAGAACAGTTCGACCTCTGTCCGGTGTTCTCGAAACCGATAAACGTACTGGATTGCATGCTCAGAACCATCGCAGACTCCATTTTCAAAGGAAACTTTCAAATTCCAGCAGTTTCACCAGATGTAAGGTCCAAATTTGAAGAAATGTCCACCTCCGATAGAGTGTTCGAGAGATCTGGCATGACTGGGATTGTCACTGCTGCAATCTGCTATCACAGAAATGATTTTCATATGCAACAATCGAAGCTTAGAAACCCTAAAATGAAATGAATGCAAAGCATTGCAGAAAACACAAAGAAAGAATTGAGTATTTATACGCAACCGAGAGTTCGAACGGTGGCTGACGAGGCTGCGCAAGAAGATGGAAGCCATGGGCATACGTTGAAGGAAACGAAAGAGGCGGAAATGGTGGGTGGTCTGGAATATTTATAAGCGAGCGCGAGGCTTGGAGCCGCGAGAAATTCATTTTTGCATATGCCGCGATATATTGAGTGTTGTATGTCGTTCGACACTGATGTTCGGAGGATTGGCGGTTATATGATCAGATCCTTCGATAAAATCTAACTTAAATTATTAAATAAATTATTATGATTTTTAATATTTTAATAATTAAAATTTTTGGGAAAATTTTGTCCGGATCAATGCTAATGGTTGATGTATGAAACATATAAATCTAGGATCGTATCTTTTCTGTCTAACATATAAATGGACAGTCCAACCACTGTGGAGATCATCTCCTTTGACCTGGCCCCCATTGGTGACGCAGACGATACGATTTGAATCGCGACGCGACTGCAGCCAGATGAACCGCCCCGCGCGGCTTTGGCGCGCTTGAAATTTGGAATATGCTCGCATTTTTGTAATTCCCCTTGATAGACCCACACTACCTCTCGCGAGGGAGAGCCTCCACCGCTCCAGCAGGCCACGGGAGCTCCAAACTCCAAAGTGTCGGCTGGAGCTGTGGAAAGCAGGGCACACGGTTTATACCGTGCTCTAACAGATGTTCTTTTATGTTGCAAGACCTCAGCCCTTCCTAACCGCCAAGCCCACGCCATAGTGTGCCTTTTCTTTTGAATTGATCATATCTCGATGATCCAAGCTATGTTTGGACCTCTTGGTATAGCATTCGTAAATATGACCGTTTCTGCCCCAAATACAACGGCAGTCAGCATGTTACTTTATTAGCAGTTCACATATTGACGCCTGACATAGGCAATTCCTCTGCTCATACCTGTAAACATGGAATTCATGTTATCCCAAATCAATGGTTCGGCTCGGTTTAATGGCTAATCCCCGACACATGCGTTGGACTGCACGCGGATGTTGCTTGGGAAAAACGAAGTGCGGACTATAATCACAAATTATGAGTGCAATACACAGGCAGATGAACGGCTTCAATCGCAACACGGTCGATGCAGATCGCTGTTGCAATGGATATTCAAGCACGCTCGGCGACGGCAAGTATGTAACTGTCACCGAAGATCGGTGATTAGATCCAATCGCTCGCTGTCTCACCCTCAAAATAGATATACATTTAACTTAATCTTTGATATTATTTTAATTCTTTGTCATAGACAACGAAAATGTATAGATATGCAAGAGCGGGCTTAAAATATGGAAATTACTTAAGTCTATTTGTATAAATATTAAAATATTATAAACTTTTATAGTATAATTCATTTGTATAAAAATTATTTTGAAAAACACGAAACAATCAAGAAAAGAATACGAGTCTTTTATCTCACTGATGTTTAGGTTCTTAACTAATCATGTAACTATAATGACAACGGTCCGCTTCAATTTCATGAAAACATCATTGTAGACACGGAATAAGAGGCTTTGCCTAGCCGACTTCACTGGGGGGGAAAAAAAAAAGCAACTTTATGGACCATGCATGCTCCAATTCGCAAGTCTTCAAAGGCGTCGATGACGCTTGGGCAAATGAAAACAACCACGACGAAATGTGCTAAAACAAGAGTGGATTGAGGCAATACGGATGAAATAAAATCCTTTTTATAATTTAGCTGCGGTTGTTGGCGGGCTGGCTGGGTATCCGTCTTCCGCGGAAGTCTGCGAAAATGCAGCCGGGCGTACGCTAATACAACACGCACACTAAGTTGGCGATTGTATGATGTCATATTCGGTGATCCAAACCGTTCTCATGATTTCCATCCAATGTAAAGTGAAATTAAAGAGAAAACACATATTCTTCATGAATATTTTAGATTTTCTCGCTTATTCGGCTGCGGTTGCATTCAAAATCAACGGTTCTCCTCTTGATGAGAGAATTGAAAGAAACATGCTTCAGCTTTTAGGTTCATCTCTCTCCTATCACATGAACGGTTTGGATTATTGAGAAAATCTAAACAAAACGACT
>JAYJMB010081229.1:0-21875 GCA_036873735.1 Pouteria campechiana
GTGGAGATGTAATTAGGACCACTTGTGGTCTGGGATGTGAACACACAATTTTTTCTGATGTACACAGCAAGTGTAATTAATTGAGAAAAAATCAATAATAATGGAAAAATCCTTTGGTATTTTCCAAAGGCGGCTAATTTCGGTCATGTCATTCCATTTGCATTTATTTCTTCCTCATTCATTTATCGATCAGCGATCTTTCGATCAAACACCATCATGTTTGCACTTGGGCCAGCCCCATCATGCTAATTTGTTCAACATCCAACAAGGATAACTGGTCTCATCCATTGACTATGCTATGCTAGTAGGATGGGATGGCAATGCTTCATTGCTGCATGTCTCCACCATGAAGTTGGTCATTTACTTTGGATTAGAGTCATCAAAACTAGACTGGTGGTTGAACCAGTCAGGTGTCCAGTTCACAATCCAACCAATTCGATCAGCTGGTTTAACCAAATGAACTATTTTTTAAAATTTTATCTAGAAAAAATTTTAAAAATGATACAACATGATTAATCTAAATATATAAATCTTTTGCTATAATATTATATTACTTTAATTCATTATTTTATTCTATTAAAAATATTAAACGTAAAAATACTACAACAAACCTATATGAGCAGTTAATGTCTACTGGTTCCATCTATTATTAGCAAATCTGCCAATAGCAGCCATATCAGTAAATGGTGAGGGCCAATTATCCTAGAGTGGATGTTGCAACATGAGCAAATGAGACGTTTAGGAGAGTGGGAAACAAATGATATGAGGATAATGGAAAGGGAGAAGGATTTGAGGTGGGATTTTCGAATGCTAGAATATCCATTGACAATGGAGATAATGGGTCAGATAGGGTAAGGGCATATGGCATGCTACTGAAGATGGGTTTGAGGGTTGATGTGGGAGAAGGAATTATAGGATCATTTTAGGCATTTGAAAAAATGCCTAACAACCGTTTGTTTGATGTTTTAATGGGCTAAGACTGTGCACTAGTATCGGTATATGCATGAATATTGTCAAACCTTGGATGGATTAGTTGTAATATTTTGAACAATATAGGTATTCAAAATATTAAAAAAAACTTATAATTACATCTGCAAATGCCCTACCACATTGGCTCACCAAAACCTTAGTTAACGAGTTCGTGGATCTTTAAATATTCAAAAAGTTCTTTGTTAACCCTAAGAGTTTGGTTTTGATGATCAACAAAACTTGTTAATGACTTAAATTAAGCTAATGAAATGTTGATGAGATTTTTGAATTCAGAGGAAACTTTCAGAGAGACATAGCATCTTCAGCAGGATGTTCTGAAGGCTTCAGAGGGAGCTTCAAAACTTTGGAAGTGGCATCTGGAAGTTTCAAATAAGCATTTTGAATTCAAAGGGAAGCTTCAGAAGAAAGAAGAGGCTTAAGAGTATGTTTAGAAAAATAAGAAGTTCTAGAGGAAGCTTCAAAGGGACACATTCAAATTCAGAAGAAGTTTTAAAGTTTTAGAAGAATGCGTTCTGGGTTTTAGAGGAAGCCTCAAAGTTTATCAGAGTTGCTTCAGAAGAGAAGACAGAAGCTTTAGAGGAAGCCTCAAAGTTTATCAGAGTTGCTTCAGAAGAGAAGACAGAAGCT
The DNA here is from genome assembly GCA_036873735.1 of Pouteria campechiana. NCBI lineage: Eukaryota > Viridiplantae > Streptophyta > Magnoliopsida > Ericales > Sapotaceae > Pouteria > Pouteria campechiana. The sequence continues at coordinate 1,618 of JAYJMB010081229.1, forward strand.
TTAGAGGTTCTTCAAAGTTGTTTCAAATGGGAGACTAAAGCTTCCGAGGTAAAGAAGTAGCCGTTGGGAAAAACTATGCTCAAAGGGAACTTCAGAGGATTTGAAAGAGGACTTCAGATGTTTTGAAAATGTAGCTATTGAAGGTGGTTGGGAATGTCAAATCTTTAGAGGAACTTTATGGGAGGACTTACTTTAGAAGCTCTGAAGTTATATGCAGCAACGATAACTGACGTAAAATCAACCTTAAGAGGCTTTCAAGTTTAACTTTAGAGGCTCTGAAGCATGCTTAAATGGCAAATTTCATTAAGTGTTAAACACAAAATCTAGAATGGTCTAAAACATACCAAAAGAGGTTGCAACGGCAAAAGACTCTTGAGTGGATTAAACACAAACCAATCCTAAGAACTCAAGATTCTAGACGGTGCAATCACTCTAACAGGCTTCAACGATCAAAAGGAGTCCAGAGGTACATCATTTACATTTTAAAGGAGAACAAAAGCATTGTAATGTTGTTTACTGTTTATCTTTATTAGAACCTAAACTTGTGTACATTTAGGCCTAATTAGAAGCAGTTTATTGCACACTTATGTTTGTAGTGTTAAGTTTCTAGTTAGCTTTGAAAACCAGGGGAAGTGGTTGATTAGCTCTAGAAACCAATTTATGTGAGTTTATTGCTGAGCTTAGAGGAAAACTAACATTGTAAGAGTTGCTAGTGAACTCAGGAAAACTGGTTAATGTAGAGTTCTTAGTTAGCTCGGGAAACTAAGAAAGGTGTGATTCCACAAGTTATGGTAGAACCCAAGGTTGAAAAAACCTTGGAGAGTATAGTGCTGAGTTTAACCTTTTACTTAGCTTGATTTTGATGATGAATGTAATTAACCAACTAAGTTTTGCTGACGAGCAAACACATGAGTAAAAAGTTAAGGTACTGATAAGTTACTTTCCAAGTATTGCAGAAATATGTTTAAAAATAGATAATTTAAGTTAAGTAACTTCAGAAGTGTTGGAAAGCATTTTCAAGATCACATCTATTTAAATTCCACTACAAGTTATTTTCAGAGGAAGAAAATCAAGAGAATACTCTAAGATAACATATCTGAACACTACAAAAGATTTCAGAGGCAGTAAAGCAATTCTGAAATCAAGGAAGATAGTTTCAAAAGATGTGTCAACATCAGAGGATCTGAAATTCATGTCTAGAAGCTTCAGAGCTATTTCAAATGATGGAATCAAATTTCAGAGGATTTTAGATGCACAAGAATACTTCTGAAGACAAGCAAAGTCAAGTTCAAAGTATATAGGAGCTCAGAAGATCTAAAATACAAGTCTGAAACAGTTTCATATGATCTTCAGAGGTGAAACATCAGGTGTCAGTACAGTATGCAAGTAGGAACTCTGAACGTGAAAGACTTAAATTCAGAAAGGCTATGCTGAAATCACGTTTCTTTAGAGGTTATGAAGCTTATATTAGAGGTGTTGAAGCACATAGGCACGACGTCAAGGTTTTGCGTCACTTCAAAGGTGTCGAAGCCTAACTTCAGATGTTCAACAGTGCTATTGTGAAGTAGATTAAAGGCGCCACTTCAAGTCGTTCGCAAGCAGCGCAAAATCACAGAATTTTGTCTCTTCGGAGGGTCTGAAGTCATTGTTTTAGAGAATCCAAATAGCTCAAAGACTCTGAATTTTAGAAGGAGAAGCCCACGAATGCATCCTATCTGTCAAGAGCCTCTGAAGTCCTTACTTCAGATGCTCTGAATTGGCGAGAACGCTACAATGGCCAAAAATTTGAATGTTCTCTCACATTTAATGAGCATCGTCTTCCTCAACGGGCAGATTTTGAATCTCGATATAAAAGAAGTAAACAAAGGACGTTCTAGACAAGCAAACAAAGATCATTTACGCTAGCATTAAGTTTTCTTCCAAAAGATCTTAACTCCACTGTGCTACATTCTGAACAACATTCAAAGCCATTACTTTTGCATTCTTCTCAAAGATTGAATCTTCAGATTTTAATTGTTTCAATTATTGTTTCTATTCCTAAACTTTGTACACACTGCCTATCAAGAGTCATTTATTTCTACACACATTTACTTTTTGATTTTCTCATTTGCAAGTAAAGGAACTTACAATTTATTATTGAACAATAAGTAAGAAAACTTGCTAGAGTTTGTACAAGTTAGTTAGTGAGCTTTGAAAACCAACAAGTGTATTTTTTATCAGAGTGAGCTGATCAAAGTGTTAGTAAAACTTGAATTCAGTGAGATAGACTGACTCAGAGAAATGGAGTAGGAACCCGAGAGAAAGGCCAAACCAATATAAAAATCCTGCCTTAGTGTGCTGTGTGATCATCTCCATTATTTTTTAGCACTATTCTTTTATTTGGCCAAAAATTTTAAGGCTCGATTCACCCTTCCTCTTGAACCATCATTGCAAGGGACTAATATGAAATAAGTGCCAAGGAGGCCTAAACCACTATAATCCTTGTATTATTATTGTTTATGTGCTTGTATATTTCCACTGCATTCCATTTTATGCACTTACACATCTCATATGTTTTCCCCATATCTCTTTGATCCTTGATTTACCATACAACCTACATTTGGTGATCAACATTCTTGGCATCATGTTGTATATTCTACCATTGAAACTAAGACATCCATGTAAGGGACCTCAATTGCAGCTAGATTTAGGCAAGAAAATCATGGAGCTATATTTGATGCAACCAGCACGGTAGGCTCACATTTCACTTTAATTAGGAAGATTTTGGATGAGTTATTTTTGGTGTCACTGTGAGATCATTCAATTTTATATAATCTTGCCATTCTCATGAATCGGACTTGCTGAATTGGCCATTTACAATCCTTGCATTTAAGAAGCATGGATTCTACCCTCTTGACCTGAAGTTCTTTCAAAACTCTTTCTTTAAAGGGCCGTAAGGATGAATATTTTCTTTTCCTTGCAATACAAACACATTCATTTCCTGTCACAACATGTGCAACAGTTGCATGGATACAGTGCAGGAACGCATGAATGACTTACAACATCTACTTTCCATTCTTGCCAGCACTAACTAGCTGTCAGGACAAAAGACCCAACCAAGCCATGAGGAGAGCAACAAAAAGCGTTCCACAATTTGCCTTATCAACCAATGCACATGCAGAAAACCTTACCCTATGGGACTGCTCTCTGCAGGGAAAAAGAAGGCAAATGTTAAATTTACCAGAAGAGGATATTAACTAATGCCATCTTGAACCCCTATTTTCACTGACTTGAGAGAGGGGAAAAAAAAATTGAAAATTAAGAGCTATGTTATTGTCATCTTACTTCTGTAAGCTTGAAAGTTCACCACAATAAAGAGTGTTGTCCGGCAAAGGAAGTTCAGTCTTGTTGTTGACCTCTGGATTCACCACACTAATATATGTCTCCTGACCAAGATACCATGATTTCAGATTTTCAGAGCGCAGGTTCCACATCCCTACATTGTCAAGAGATACTAGTATTGCAGTCCATGCCCCAGGAAAAACCTGCAACAGGAGGGGTTGTTTGATAATTGTTACAAAAATCATCTTAAGACAGCACAAGACTCTAGAAACCAGTATCTTTGCTGTGCACAGTAACATTTGATGGTGCATATCTCTTTTGTTTTCTTTCCTTTTTTATACTTTTAAGTAGTTAATATTGCTAAAGTTTGAATGCATCATTACCAAATAAACCAACTGGTAGAATGCATGATGGACCAGTTTCTGGTTTGAGAGATTTCTCTTTTCCATCAAACAAATTTGTCAGAAATAAGTAAACAGTGCCACAAATGGATACCTTGTTTAGGTATCCTTCACTAATGTGACATGAGTGGAAATTTCATGAGATTGATTCCATCAGGTAAGGATCCTCATATTTGGACTCAAAAGAAATTATGGTCACAGTCGACCTTAAAAAGAATACTCAGGATCACCGTGCCCACATTTTGCATAACCACAATGACGTTCATATGCTGTTTGATCCATTCACTTGATCAAGACCATATATTTGCTATGTGACCGACCTTAAAAAGAATACTCAGGATCACCGTGCCCACATTTTGCATAACTACAATGACGTTCATATGCTGTTTGATCCATTCACTTGATCAAGACCATACATTTGCTATGGAAATATCAAATGTTAAGGAACTCAGGAAGGCAATACTTTGTGAATCAAAATGTTTATGTTATTTTCACTTTAACCATATAGATAGCCAATCTAAGTTATGTATCAATCTTGCAGACCAGATATGTCCTATTTAATAGATGGGCTTGGAGACCAATCAAATTAAAACATTCTACTCCATTAGATAAAGTTACTCATGCAAGGTAGTAAACATACTGATTTTTTTTTTTTTGTTATTTGCAACTCTTAGACACTAGGATGTTTAGGATCAATAACTTACAATTCCCTAGTTTACACCTAAAATGTTAATATTGATATTTCAATTATATTTTACATCCATAGCCACTTTTTTGTGGGAATAAAACCATCAGACATTTTTAATTTGGATCCTCCAATAAATATCAACCAATCACAAGCAAGATGACAAAAATACACATTATTCTGCTTAGATTCACATCTTTGAACATAGATAAAGCTTCAATGGTCTTATTAAATTACTTGAATTTCATGTTTGACAATTCTTCAAATCTCCAAGTGTTAGCACATAATGTCTGCTGCTTTCTCTAAGCCTTTGTTTCCTAAGATTAAGTGACTCTCTATCATCTTGCACAATTCAAAGTGGCTAGGGAATGGAGCTACCAGTTGGTGTCGATAGATGAATCAATGCAGACTGCAACGCTTCCACTCCATTCTGGTGACTTTGGCTCAAAATCCACACCTATTCAACTCTCAGGTAGGTGCCACTAGCAAGTAACAACTTGCATGGGTAAGTCCACCATAGGGCAACTGGTCCAGTAACATAAGGTAAAGGAGATATGGACCACACTCAAAAGATGTGTTTCAGGTGCACAGCCATTTGAAAATATTGAAAAATTTTATTTCATAAATACATAGGGCATAGGTGACTCGTCAGCCAGTACAGGAGAACATTGAATGAGAAAGATAAAGTAAACAGTTAGATGCATCCATAGTACAAGAGAAGTTAAATTTAGAATCTGGAATCAGGTCAATGACAGTAAGATCAGTCAAAAACTCGTAGCGTAGACACATGCGAACCTGTGTTGTGCTTCGTGCAACCCCATCCCACTTATTGTAAACTCCTCTGCTATTCTCTGTCCAGATTCCATAGTCCATGCTGCATTCAAGACAGAAAAGAAATTCAGTCAGCTCCCCAGCATTCAAAACCTCACATTTGAAACATATAAACTCAGAAATAGGCATTTAGAACCTACCCAACAACAAAGAATGCATATCCATCCAAGTGGTAACTATGAACAATACTGTCATTGTTCTGGAATACAATTTCCATGAAACCCCTGTAAGTGCCATTTATTATGGATGTGTCCACCTTTGAAGGTCTGTTCATTATTCTGTTTGGAAAATCAACCTTGTAAACTCCCGGTATTTCATATTGCTGAGCCAGCTTTAGTGGTGTGGACGGTGCAGCGTATGAGATTCCATTTAAGGTAGTTCTCAGCTTTCCAGTTATAAGCTCGGGAGGCCTGTTAAGCAGCAAATACACATCTGTGACTGTGATTTGACCATATTTAAAAGATCCCTGGGGATTGGGACGAGCTGCACCAGCAGAGACATTCCATCTGAGATTGGATCATCATCAAAGTCATTAAATCAAATAAAAGTTCACATGGATCAAAGAAACAGAAGAAAAAGAAAGATACAAATAGCATCTACAAACTTTTGAAATAGACTCTTAAGTTTCACAATGACACGTGTAAGGTATGATCATTTATCCATACATGAGGCATGATAAGCATACCTGATGGACCTTGCTTGGTTCATTGAGAAATACGTGTCATACTCATCCATGGGCTCTGGAAGTGGACCAGATGCAGGGCCCTGGGAATTGGAGTAGTGCAATATGGCGACACCTGTAACTCTAGCCCAGTCAGATGCATTCACAAACCGCGGACTCGCCATGATGTAGTAATCGCTGCTAGCATTTTGATCCATTGTGACCAAGAATGAATATGATTGACCCACATGGATATCCATGCTTGTATAGTTCTGTTGCATTGTATAGGACCCTTCTGTCTCTACAAGAAGCATATTATGATTTTGGATTCTGAAATTGAGGCTTGTTGAGATCCCAACATTGTGTACCCGAATTCGGTAAGTTTTTCCTGTTTAGAGCAAAATAAGTCAGTCAGTCTATCCGGGCAAACATTACTTTTCCAGTCACAATTTTTCACTGAAAGTTTCAGATAAACACAGTGTAAATGCTTAGGAGAGAGAATATAGTGTATGTCAAATCAAATTGAATCACGTGGCAAATTTTTTCAGATCGCTAACATGGAAATGACTAGAATGGGTCATGTCAAATGTAGTGAATGGCTCCAACGTTGATTCTTGTTGTTCCAAGTTGAATTAAAACTTTGAATCAAATCACTAACTTGGAAATGACTAGAATGGATTCAGCCAGTGTTAAAAGCAGTAAATGCTCCAAATGTCAATTCTTGTTTTTCCAAGTTGAACTAAAACTTGGAACTGCAAAAGAGATAAAAATAATAAAACAATAAAAATAAAATGATAATACCAATAACAATAATAACAATAGAAACAACATCAACAATAACAATAATAAGGCAACTTGTGTCCTACTAAATCTGCCTAGACTATACAAGATGGTCAACATAAGGTGGAAATCAGCCATTGACTTTTTCTGATTACCAATGAGTACTGTTTGTCATGATAACACAATTCATCAAGAGAAACATTGTAGTCACAAGTTACTCAAAATGGTTGGGGCAAGTGATAATGTGCTGAGATTATCACCAGTAAGTTTTACTTATCCAAAACAAGACTTCTAGTTAGCACACCCATTTATGATTTTAGAAAAGATTTTGTGGCCATAAACTACTGACCTGGTTCAACATTTATTGTTGCATAAGCAATTCCAGCAGGAACTAGGGAATCATTATAGCGATAGGGGCCAAACCCATTAAAAAGAACCCCATCTGGCACACCAAGTTCATTACCATCTTCAAGATTTTTCCTCAGCTCCTGTGGCCAATCCACATCAGTAAATTTGCATATTGATGAAGTAAGAAAACCTGAATCTCTAGAAAAATTCTTCTGACCTTGTGACTCGTGGTATACCAATCGCCAATGAATATAGCAATATCTCCATCTGGCGTCCCAAAGGGAACTGGAATTATTGGTCTATTGTTTATGATGATTTCTCCATACCCACCTGAAGCTTTTTGGAAACCTGTAGAAGGGTAATAAAAGAAGCTGCCTATTTGATCCTTAACCTGAAATTCGTACGTCCAGTTCCAGCCAGGGGGAATTGGACAATTTGTCCCCAAAACACCATCCTGCCAAGAGTTCTTCCGATGCTGTATACCATCCCTGAAACATAAATGACCTTCATCATCTTTGCAGGATCAATCATCAACTTCATTAATTAAAATTTAGAACTCCAGAACATACATACCATGTGATAAGTAGTGGCTCATCCAGTTTGTTGTGGACATTCACAACCACATTCCAATTCGTAGTCACATTCACTGTTGGACCAGGAAACTGCCCATTGATTGCAATTACCTGAAGCCACAATTTAGCAACAGCAGTCAAGAACATCAAACCATAACAATGAATAAGCATTTCTTGAGGCAGATGGCAATCTGTATGAAAAGAACCTACAAGTGAGTAGACTCTGTCAGTTTAAGCTTGACCAATCAGTCAAAAAGCATCTTTCCCAAAATGCCAAAAACTATTGATGGGATCAGACTGAGAAACTGCCGAAGACCCAAAGAACAAGCATCTTTTTATGGATACCATCTATATAAATCCCATTTTGCACATTCATGTCCAAACCATAACAAGGACTTGAATCTCAGGCCAGCCCAACCCAGCCCATCTGTAATACAAAGAACCAGCCTCAGGCAAGGCCACACAAAATAGGTAAAGACTAGCATGATTGTATGGATCTCAATTTACATTGGCAGATCTAATGGTGTCACACACATACATGTGGTCTCAAGTCCATGAAATTGTCTGGATCAACTATGTGAGCAACGTGGCCAGGTCAAACCCTAAGAGTCAGATATCTGTAAGCCAAGGAAATGCCTCAACTCAACAGCCTAACTATCATCAGTAAACCAAGGGAATCGCTTGTCTTGACAGGCCAACTATCATCATTGTATGAATCCTTTCTTACATGCTATAACTACTTATACGAGATGATATTCTGGTGTCAAATGTATATGATGTCTCAGATATGGGGACTCCAGAAACCCATCCAAAGTGCATGCATACTGTGGTCAAGCATGTTGCTGGAATCCACCTGATGATATGTGACAGGATCCATAGAATATCAGTTTGTCAGACAACAGTTGCACATTTTAGCATATGCTCCATATTCACAAATGACACATTAAAATATGTAAAGACCATCTAATTTATATGGATTGCAAATGGAGACTAGTAACGATGTCAATAGTCCTGTCATCTGCTCTTTAGAAACATAGACACATTACAATTGGATTTTCGATGATAAGATGTTATTTTAATTGCATCAATTTGATACTGAAGTATCACTTTTGAAAGTTGTGAACTGCTAAGTGCTATAATTCTGACGTCAAGGAAAAGTTAGGTGGGCGAGGTGCATAGGAAATATGTTTGAAGCTCAGTCCACATGCGTCTGCAAGTTGTTTCTCATCATTGGCAAGCAAAAGTTTCCCACATGGTTACCTATAAGAAGAAAAAGATAAGGTCGTTGCTCCAAGATTTCACCATTATGATAAAAAAAGAAAAAAGCTAGCCTGCTCAAGAAATTTCTTTATCTCCTCAAACAAGACCCTAACTAGGGAGCACAATATCTTGAGTTAGCCTCAAATGCAGTAACTACAGCTAATAAATATCGCTATAAGATTGGCTAATGCTAATGCTAATAATACGGTTTATTTGTTAACGTCGAGGACATCATTCCAACTGTTAAAAATTGACTGTGTCAAGCATTTAATATCCACATCACTTAAAATAAAAAAATCAGTGTCATTGCAAGTCTTACAGATTTCCTCAACATCAGAGTTGCAATATGGAGTAAACTCAGATAATTGTTTCTAGACCTTCTTATAGCATCTATACTTTCCATGTACCATGTCCAGTTGATAATCGAATTCAAGTCAATCAGAAACAAAATGATCAGAAGCTCTCTATATTATCTTAAAACTAAAAATGCTAATATTACATAGAAAGCTACAGCGGTAAACCAGTTCAAGAAACAAAACATATTTTCATCATATTGACCCTTTGTTAAGAGTTGTCCTATACAAAAAAGCTTCTCCAAGCAAAGACTTTCATCATATTAAGAATTAATATGGCACCAGGATATCATTAGCTATTCTGATGCAAAATATAGGCCTCAATTTCGATGTCAAGTTAATGGTAACATCATCAAGATAAAGTATAGAAATAGCAGCTATCAGATTCTTAAGGTGCTACCACAAGTTAGGCATGATTGGATAGTTTGAAGTTTGAACATGTAAGGGCTATTAAAAGATTTCAAGTCAGTACTCTCATTAAGGTCAAACAAGAAATTTCAACACATAAAAAAAAAGTTGAAGATTTTAAGTGAATCAGCTTAGATTTATACAACATGCCATGGCCATGAATTGATGCAGCATATCCTATCCTCCTGCAAATCATGTAGGTGCATAGGCAGAAGCACACAATTTTGTCTAGCTTAGTCCCACCTGTGGCAAGATTTTAAGTGAATCAGCTTTGATTTATACAACATGCCATGGCCATGAATTGATTCAGCATATCCAATACCCTGCAAATCATGTAGGTGCATAGGCAGAAGCACAATTTTGTCTAGCTTAGTCCCCCTTGTGGCAAGAGTCCTCCATTTAACAGTTTATTTACAACTTGCAACCCACACACCACTGTAACACTTTTTGCAACATGCATGGTTAGGAACTCTACATATACAAATTTGTTAATTTATTTCTTTCAGCTTACCAACAGCCATGGAACTAACATATACAAGACCACATTATCAACTCATAATCAGCAGACATTGGATAGATTCGATGATAATTATGTGAATACAATTGTTACGGTTTTGTTTCTTGAAGCAGTGGTAAATCTAGAAGAAAAGTTTGTCATGAAGACCGGTTCTGGACTAGATGATTGTAGGGTTGCAACTTGGGTCAGGTTTAACCTGACCCAACCCGGGAAAACCAATGTTAGTGTTGGCTTTTTGAAAAACTGAGTTTTTTCAACCTGGGCTAAACCCAACCTAAGTTTAATAGAGTTAGGGGTTAAGTTTAATGAAATCTAACCCAAAAAACCCGAACCCAACCTGGATTTATTATATATCCCTCAGTATATGCTTTTTGTAAATGAACCTTATGCTTGGATATGTTTTTTTGCAAATTTATTGCATTAATATGTCTTTATGTTCATCTCTAATGCACTTGCACATTGTTTATGTAAAAACTACTTTTCAAATTTAGTTTTTATAATAAAATTATCCATGAAAATTTGTTGTTTTCTTAGAATTTTTATAAAGTTATAAATTGGCCATGTGATATTTGATTTCTCCACTTTATATTACATTTTTCGGAGATATTTCGACATCATTTTTTAATTACTGTTAGTTTAATTTATTAGGTTTTGATAATTTGAAGCTTTGCTCAAAATAAAATATGAACAATAAAAAGTTTGAATTGAAAATTATAGGTAACATGAAGTTCGACACGAAGTTTAACCGGAACTAGGACTGAAACCAAACTGAAACTGAACAATAGGGATAGGATTGAGGTTTTAGAAATAGGGGTTAGGGTTAGGGTTACCCAACAGATAATTGTTCATAATCTATTTACAATCCTCATTTCCCATTCCTTTTATGGCATGCGGATGTTAAATGTTCTCCTCCACTTTGGAGTTGCTTCCACTACTAGTTTCCTAACACGTTATTGCTTATTCATACCCCAGTTTCAACTGATTGGACAAAGCTTTCAGCTTCAGAGCTCATTCGAACATCGCCAAAATAGTGTCACCCTAAGAGCATTTGGCTCAATGTGCCAGATTGTGTGAGGCGAATCACTTCCAACCCAACGGTTCGATACCTCATGTAAAGTTGGCATAAACCAACGATTTTAAGGGAACTAAACACTCCCTGGAAAGGTCGGTGAAATAATCCGATATAAATGAACGAAAGGCTTAATGCCCATCAAACAGAGAAGATATAGTTCAGATAGCTCCAACGGATCCAGATCGGAGGCAAGTATGAACCTTGCGTCAGCTCGCTACAGCGTCTCCGACTCAGAAATGCAGCAAACCCACAACGAAATTTCAAAGATAAGAGAAAGAGAATACCTGTTGCGGTTCTCCAAGAGGGGAAGCTTTGAAATAAGACACCTCCCAATTGTAGAAAGCAAAAGGATCTTCTCCCACTGCGACTTTGTTCAGCAGAGCTGCTGAAATGGATATGAGAATAGCAGCAGTAACGGCAACATCTGAGAAGAAGATGAGCATACGCATTTCCCCTTTCCCTTTTATCTTCTTCTTTCGGAGAATTCCAGCAGTTCACTTAGCTCCTTCCATTTTCTGTTTTTTAGCTGGGGGGAAGACAGCGCAAGAAGTAGAGCGGCTGGAGGCAGGCGTCAAAACAAAAAACAAAGCGAACAAGGCCGCGTATACCTACGTCTATGTCCTTCAATGTTTTAACCGCCGGCTGGCATTCATACAACTGTTATTACTGTAGACAGAGATAAACGATGCCTCCAATCTCACCTCAGCCGTTTCCTTTTTCGATTGAATTTGAATCTGCAGTAGCGAGCGTGGATAACAAATCCGGGACAAGAAATCCACAAGGTCCCCATGCTCATGCATTTGTTTGTTAGCTGCTGGCTTGTAACCAGTTGAAGCTAATAATAAGCAACTCAAACTAGGGGCGGGCTGGCGGGCTACTTTATGCAACTTGAGTAAATAAACACCTGTGTCATGTCGTATGGCTTATTTCTGAAAATCCACCTAGCTGTAGTTTTTACCAGATGCAACAAATAAGGCTTGTATTTTGATGTATCTTGTTTTAAGAAATAAGTTATAAACACTGTAAACAAGCTTGATCAAACATAGCTTTATGAACTTGTATTTTGATGATGAACAAAAAACTCCTAAATGTTTGTTTGGTTGCTTAGCTTATGATTATTTAAGTTTGCTCATTATTTTTGTTCATTATTGATGATATTACGCTTGTTATAGAGATATGATCATGCGTTATGGTGGTCTTCATGTTTTTGGTGAGCTATTTTATGTGTTTTATGTCGTTGAGATGTTATGCTTACGCATTTGACCTTTTAGAGATAACTTTACTTGCGTTATCATTGAAAAGGGAATCTTTGATATCCCGTTTTTATGATAACTTGTGTCCTCTGATGAAAAGGTAGAAGTTACCATTGCAAAAACTATATTTATAAAAAGCCGATGTTGGACACTAAAAAAGTCAACATTTTCTTTCATGAACGTTTCCTCTTTGTCTCCATCACATAAATAATTGAGATCGGTACCAAAATGTGGATGTTATTGCATGACGATCTCTACTATTTTCTCTCTAGAATAAAAAAGTAGACATTTTTCCTAAAAACTTTGACGTTTTCTATTGAGATTTGTGAGATAAACAAATGCAGATTTTCCAAGTTATAGTTTCAACCATCCTATTTATTTGGTTTTGGTCCAAAAATCCTGCAAAGAGATCCTATAAAACAGAAAAAAGGTTAGAATCAAGAAAAGAAATGAAGAAAGTCTAGCCTCTTCGTTGGGCATATGTTCTTCCTCAAGCGTAGCCTATCTTGGAGACAGATAACGTGGTCTTGGTACAGACGTTCAAGTCAGTAAGAAACTCCACAGGGTAGGAAAATAATGAGGAAACTTATTCTGTAACTTTGTGAATGCCACTTATTTATCGGTAGGCATAAGTTGGTTTATAATATGCAATTTGTCTTATGTGGAAATAATTCTTATGTGACGAGGATTCTATTTAAGATGTCCGTGGAAGATCTTGAAAAGATCTTCGAAATTTTCTTAATTTCCATCGCTACTTAGAGATCTAGTTGCCTCTTATTGTGGGGATCTGATATAGCTTTTGAACCTACATGTCCCATTTGACCTCTGGTTTGGCCACTTGGGTTCCCAAACACTAGCGAGCCCGCAAGACTTTCTCCTCCTTTTTAATTTCCGCCAGTCCTCCGTTCGAAAGGTTGATTTAACTTCCGATATGGCTCAAATTCCCTCACTTATTCAATATTTTTTATATCCTAAATATCACATTCTCTTTCTAAGTACGTTTTCTAAACTCTAAGATTTGCATCTTCTTCGATGGACTCTTATTCTTCTAATTGGTCGTAGAAGAAAAAAATCCCTTTTGCCTAATAGAGCTGAAAGAAGCCTGGCTTGATCTTACCTTTGTGACGGCGAAGGTGAAATGCTTAAAGGAGGAGCTGGAGAATACTCAAAGCTCACTCCAATTTCCGAATCACTGCCTCACTTATTAGGTCATTTGTCATCATTAGGCCCACTATCAATCCGACGTGGTATTCAGGGAGTTGGCAGAAATGAAGAGACAACTATAGGATCTTTACCATGGGAGGGAGACTTGGGTTGTCTTTCTGGTAGCACTCCTCGCTTTCTCTTCTCTATATTTCTCCTCTCTCTCTCCTCCCTCTCACTTTTTTTTTTTCGGCCATATGATCCCCACCTGTAATGCTTTTTACATATGATGAAGGTATATTTTTGCTATCATTTTTATTTGTCTATTGATTCACATTTATGGTATGTTTGATGGTTGTCATGCTCCTCTGGGGCACTATTTTGCTAATCAAATCACTACCTTTTTACATTTTGAAGAGTGTGAAAACTGTTCCTCCATATTCTTAGATACGCCCTACAAGCCACCTGTTAGCCATTTAATGTGAGGCTAATGATTTCCACCTTGAAATGATGGTTTCCATCTAACTCATAAAAAAGCTTTTTTTAAGAAAAAAAAAAAGCTTAAAAAAAAGGTAGATTCCTGTCTTTTATAAACCGACACCGCTTCATCATTTTCTCCTTCTTTCTTTATTTCCATTTTTGACTTTTTGTGATAGTTTTTTACTAATTTCATGGCTCCTCAAAGTCTTAATACTTTCCTACAACCATTTGACTTAGGGACATCGGAAGGATATCTGGTAGGAGTATCCTGTCCTCAAGGTATTTCCTAAATTGTTCCTGATTAGTTTGCTTTATTGCACCTTCCTCCTACAAGCTGTTTTGCAATTTTCCTTAGGATATTTAAAGTTTGGGTTTTGCTTTTTCCACTCAAACTTCATGCTGCCCTTCTCAATGGAAATGATTTTTTACCAGGCAAGCTAACCCCCTAGTTAGCACTATATTATCTGCTTCTCTTATTGGGTTCATCAATTGGGGAAAGTTTCTCACCCTAACTGGAGAAGCATATTTAACGATGTCAAAGATTTTGATGGGGACTAGAAAGAACATTGGCTATGGGCCAAGTAGGAGGTGGGTGAGTGGTCCTTCACTTTACTTGAAACTTGATGCTTTTAAGTTAGTTGTCAAGCTTAGTAGGAGGAAGCTAGTCTTAATATCCTTAAGTCTAGTTGTATCAAGGTGGAACTGGAAACCTTTAAATTAGTTGTCATGCATAATAGCTTGGAGGAAACTAGTCTTAATATCTTTTAGTTGTACCAAGGTGATAAAAATAACCATTGCTTGCCTCTTAGGTACTTCAGAGCGCAACATTGCAAATTTTCCTTTAGGGTTCCCAAGCAAGAAGTTCCTATGCCCTCATCCTTAGGAGCATTTCCTTTTATTCCATTCTTTTCCCTAACTTCGCTCCTCTTTTTGTACAAAAAGGTTAGGGGAATCCTAACTTTGCTCAAGATTCCACCCTTTCGATTTTGGTGGCCCCTGACTCTCTCTCTCTCTCTCACCATAAGATAAGATACATATACATATATACACATATACATACGTATATATATATATATGTATATTATTTGCTTATATATGTACGAAGACCAAAAGAAAAGAATAACTTTTATATGATATCACCAAATGTGAAAAAAATGAAATACACACGCCGGTGATTGTAGAATGTGTAAAATAATTTTCATTCTATTGTTCTCATTTATTTATAATTTTTTGTATATATCAAAAAATTATTTGTTCACATCCTAGACCATTGATGATCCTAATT
Source organism: Pouteria campechiana (assembly GCA_036873735.1). Taxonomy (NCBI): domain Eukaryota; kingdom Viridiplantae; phylum Streptophyta; class Magnoliopsida; order Ericales; family Sapotaceae; genus Pouteria; species Pouteria campechiana. Next base: position 16,988 of record JAYJMB010081229.1, read on the forward strand.
ATATTTTTTTAAAAGAAGAAAATCCTTGATGAAATGGAAAGGATAATGTATGTTTGGGACCCATAAACACTTTTTAAGTGTTTATGCTCCTTTGGGATTACAGAGCATATTATAATGGCTTAACATTTTTGGATAGCCTCAAGTTAATGGTAGAGAGGATGACATGGTTCTAAGCTTGGTTACTAAACATTAGGTCAATCTAAAAGATAGGGATGGTTAGATCTTTAGTGGTTTATCTTGGAAAGGATCCAAGATTGGGTAATCTCTTTATGTTTGAACATGAAAGAGATCAAGAAACTAGGTGACTAGGTTGATTTAGCTCTCCTTATGACCATTGTTAGCCTAGGAACAATGAGTGGCTTTGATTAAGTCATAACAAGGTTTGACCTAACAAGTCGTGACTCAATGACTGAGTAATGTCAGCCATTTCATTTTCCCAAGAAAAACTTAGGAAGAATTAAACTAGGTTAATTGGGTATTTTGAACTCAGTGAATCATAACTCAATGACTTAGCAAGGACTCAACACTTATTTATTAAAGTTCAAGTTTGATCCCAATTGTTAGTCCCAAAATAGGTGTATGGCAAAACACAAAACCAAGCAAGATTAGGAAATTAAATGAAGGTGTAAGTACAAGAAAAGAATAATAGAGGAAGCACGTAAGTACACACAATAATAAATATACAAGGATTATAGTGTTTGGGCCAACTTAGCACCTACTCCAATATCCAAGGTATCCCAACTTTAGGTTCCAGTATTCACTATGGAATCACATGTTGCGTCCCAAAACTCTTTTTGCCACTTGTTGCTTTCCAAATGCAGAGTGTGTAATAAAGCAAGGAAGCCAATCAAAATAGGGAAAATAAATTGGATATGCAAGTGCAGAAAATAAATGATAGTGAAAACACACAAGAACACAAAGTAATAAGAACATAAGGATTATAGTGGTTCAGGGTCCCTTATCACCTACTCCACTCTTTAAGGTATCCCCAACTTTAGGTTCCACTATAATCGTATCGAATCACGCCTCCTTTGGTTTCTCGAAATCACTAAGAACTCATATAATCTAGTTTTACCGAGCTTACCAAGAACTCTACAATATTGGTTTCTTAAGAGCTCCCTAACAAACTCAAACAATCTGGTTTTCTGAGCTCACCAGCAACTCAACCTAACAAATACAAAGTGTATAAGGAAATGCCTCTAACTAGGATAAAATGTATACACAATTAAAGCTCAACTAAAAGAATCAAACAATAAACACATTACAACGATTCAAACTCCTTTGAGATGGAAATGATGTAGCCTTGAAGCTTTTTGATCTTGATAGATTGTTGGAGTGAATGCACTTCGGAAACTTGAATGGGTTACTGTGTTTGATTCGTGTTTAGTCTATGGAACCCTCAATCATCATCTTTTCTTCTTCAATGGACTTTCTATTTATAGATTTTGAAGTGGTTTTTGAGTATTTGGAAGACAACTGTTGAAAACTAGCCGTTAGAATGCCATGTCGATTTTCAAAATTAAAATAGTGAGTTTTTTAAAATGTCTGAAGGTTAGGACATTCTTCTGAGGCTTCCCTTGAAAGTTACTATAATAGTTACTGTACCAGTTCACTGTAGCACATAGAAAGATAACGAGTTTTGAATTCTGAAGTTATTGTTAGTTCTCATAAGGTGGTTTAACCTAACAGGGGAGGGTGAATCGGGTGTATAAAAATTATTACTTAACCCCTGTGAAATCAATTTTTCTCTTTTCATACTTGTATGTTATGCAATATGAGATGAATAATAAAGCAATAAAGCGCATAAATAGTAAAGCAATCAAACACACAAACAATAAGAATTTTATAGTGGTTTGGGCACCCTGTCCCTACATCCACTCTTCCAAGAACACACACACACACACCTTGTGTCATGGGTTCTACTATATTTGATAGTAGAAATATGAGTAGTGCTTTTAGCACTCTTCTAGATTTCGGCTCTATGGGGCATAAACATAGTTTCTCAACACTCTTTTGGACTCTAGCTCTAGGAGGCATGACTAGTGCTCTCAACACTTTTTCAGATTCCAGCTCTAGGGGGTATAATTAGTGCTCCTAGTACTCTTCTGGATTCCAGCTCCAAGAGGCATACCTTTTGTTTTATGTGCTAACCAGAAACTCTACCTTTATAGATACTTTGTGTACAAAGATATGACTATGTCTAAGCTAATGAGTATATACAGTTAAAGCACAAATATAAATGATAAACCAAATTAATAATCACATTATGATGATTTTGAACTCCCTTGAGATAACGTTGATATAGCCTTTGAAGCTCTTTAATCTCGGCAACACTTGGAGCAAAAACTCTTAGAGGACTTGAATGAGTTTTTGATTGGTCAATTCACCTTTGACACTTAGAACCCTCAAGCTTCTTGATGATCTTCGGGAAGACTTGGTCTTTGAGTAACTCTTTGTAGCATACAAGATCTCCCTTGGATATATGGAAGAAGTAGGCCTTGAATGGATACAGAAAAATGAATCTCTTGAATGATATTTGAAATTTAAAACTCTTGGCCTAGGGATACAAAGATTTGTGGAAGGTTTTAAGCTCAATCCCCTTACTTCTTCAACATTAAATCATCCCTTACCTTCCCCTTAAATAAAACTTAAAAAATGTGACCGTTGGAAGGAGTGGGACGTAATTTTGAGGCCTGCAATGTTCAAATTTTCGAACATTGGAAGTTTGTAGGCAGTAGTAGTAGGTGGCTGAGCCAAGTGACTATCTGTCAGGTGATATGGCAGGTGGCTACTCCATGCGACTATGGTTAGATATTTGCAAAAACTCTCACGTTCATCTTGCTATCCACTTGCAGGCAGCTGAGCCAAGTGACTACGACATAGGTGATATGGGCAGGTGGTAGGTGAATTGGCAGGCGACTTTTTCAAACGAAGTACTTCGTCTATGGATGGCAGGCGGTATCTGTAGGCGGTTGAAGCAAGTAGCTGCAGTCCTACACTCAACATTTTTGGACTTGTCTTGAACTTAATATTTCTACATTTTGCCACTTATGAAACTTAGACATTATTTATCATAAATCAAAATACATTTATCCACATATAATATACATAAGTTAGAGTATGGATAAATCATTTAAGCACAATTTCTTTTTCATGTAAAGAATATCTTTTATGAAGCACACTTATCAAAATATGTTTATCCACAAATGATTTTTACAAGTTGTAGAACATGAATAAATCATATATTGTATTTTTCAATGAAAGCTTTAAAGTGATAACTCCATGAAGTGCATAATATATCTATGATCCAACATATAATAAGCAAGGTTAATGCACTATGGATTATAATAAATTCTTCATTCTCTAAAATAATTTATGTAATATGCTTGCATTCAAAATGTTGTAATAATAATTATTCATGCCAAACATATTTATGTTCATTTTAGGCTTCTTAGACTAAAATCATCATTAGCATAGATCAAGTTATAAACAAGTTTTGTTGTTATCAAAACTATATACAATAAGCCTAACAATTATGAGTTCAGAACATCTGAAGGTCAGAGCTTCCCTCTAAAAGTTACTATTACAATTTGCTATAGTAGTTACCGTAGTAGTTCACTTTAGCATGCAAGAAGACAATGAGTTCTGAACTATAAAGTTATGTGTTTAGAACATTTGAAGGTGGAGGCTTCCCTTTGAAATTTACTATAGTAGTTACTGTAGCACTTCATTGTTGCATGCGGGAAGACAACAAGTTCCAAACTTTGAAATTATGAGTTCAGAACATCTGAAGGTCGAGGCTTCCCTTTGAAATCTACTATAGAAATTATTGTTGCAGTTACTGTACCACACACATTTCATTTTGAATAATAACAATTTTAGAATCTTTGAAGATGAATTTAAAAACTCTTAAGCTTCCTCTGAAATTCAAGATCTTAGCAAACTTCATTAGCTTCTGATTGAAGTCATTTAAACAATTTTTATTGTCAATAAAACTAAACAGCACACCTCCCTTGGTTTCTTTGAGATAACCAAGAACTCTTAATAACCCACCTAATTTTTCTGAACTCACTAGGAAACTCTTACAATAACCACTATTAGAAGGATCTCCCTTCTTTGGTAGTAGAAAGCCCATTCTTTGGTAGCAAAAAATGTATAATGAAATGCATCTAAGGTTGCGATCTACACAAGTAAAGGCTTAAAGCTAAAGATTACTCAATGAATATAATTCTTGGTCCCTAAGATCAAGCGATGTGAAGGAAGAAAACCATCTATGCAGCGTACCTGATAAGCATTTCAAAATAATAATCAAGGAAGCAAGCTAAACTAATATCTGTTAGTTATATTTATCCATCAAAATTTGTATACATGCCCTGTATACATGCCCTCAGAAGATAGTTACATTCAAACCTCTCTCAAAACAAGATAACATCTATACTAATCACAAACAACTTGTGGATCAAATCCTCTACTAGTCCCTACCTAGGCGTTAACCCCCTGTTGGGCTCTTTCTCTTCTCCTGTTATCTAAAAATTTGATAAAACAGTGCAAGTTTGAGCAAACTTAGTAAATAGTAAAATATTCAAAAACAACAATTAAAAATCAATTTTATTTTCAAAATAATCACATGCATATCACACGCATCTACCTCACCATTCCATCATCAAAATACCTCAATCCAAATCATGTGTGCCAGTATAGTGAAATCCCATCGCTACTTGACTTTCATGTATTACGCACAGGTCGTGATAAACGGAGTAACACCCCTCACTATATTACCTCACAACTAAACAATACAACCGGTGCCACCATCCATGCCCTTGCTGTAATTCCACGTCACATATATAATAGCCATGCACCTCAAGTAACCAGGTCATCCCCATCACCA
>JAYJMB010081240.1:9943-21872 GCA_036873735.1 Pouteria campechiana
TGGGGGTCATAGTAAATATGTAGCTCTTATACTTTTAAATTTTGGGCTATTCAGAATCCTACCAGCAAGGCTTCATACTTTGCTCTATTGTTGGTGATGAGAAAGTCGAATTGGGTAGCATACCCTGACTTTGGTTCCCTTTAGACTTTGAAGAATAAGGCTAACTCCTGCTTCAACGTTATTTTAGGACCCATCCACATAAAGTTTGCACTACAATTATTGTCTTTGGGAGAGGTTGTTTTCACCGCATACTTCCTATGGCAATATGTAGTTGAAATGTGGTTAGCATTATTGGCTCCATATTTTGTGTCGAAGGTGGGCTTTATTATAATGTATGATTCTTAAACTTTGCTATTTGTGCATTCCATAATACAGTCCACCATAACTTATCCCTTTATGATTGTTCATGGGAGGAACTCAATGTCGATTTGTTAAGTTCCACTGACCATTTACCAAAGTAGCCCAAGAGTTCCATCTTTCGAAAGAGCTACTTTAGAGATTGTTCAATGTAGATATGAATCAGATGCCCCTGAAAGTATGGGCACAACCTCCTCGCTGCAATCACCAAGGCAAAAGCCATCTTTTTCACTATGTGGTACTTGATTTCAATAGTTTTTAGCATCTTGCTAAATAGTATATTAGTTACCAGTTGGGTCCCTGCTCCTGGAATAGCACTGTTGCAACCATTCTGAGTCCTGCAGTTAAATAAACATACAAGGTTTCTCCCATTTTAAGAGCACATAGTAACAAGAGAGATTCAAGATATATCTTTAAGTCTTCAAAGGATTCTTGTGATTCTTGACTACACTCAAATGCTTTTGTTACTTCCTCAACTTTTCTTTTGTAGAGTGTCTTAAAGAAGGGAAGGCTTCTTTGTACTAACTTTGACAAAAACTTGTTTAATGCTGTCAACCTTCTATTAGCTTCTATATTTCTTTGGTGTTGCTTGGCGCTCTCATGTCACAAATAACTCAAATTTTCTCAAGGTTTCCCTCTGTCCCTCTCTAAGATATTAGGAATTCCAAGAGTCCTTTACAAGACCCTAATGATGCACTTATGTGGGTTTAGTTTCATTTGATGCTCCTAGAGGGTTTAAAATATTCTTCAAAATCTTTGAGAGGGTCAATGCAATATCGACTCATGATGACCATATCATCCATATAGGCTTCTATATTTTTATTAATTTGGTTTTTAAATACATTGTTTTCATCCTTTAATAGGTGTTGCTTGGATTCTTTATTCTAAATGACATGACTTTTTAGCGTTATATGCCTATATGGCATTTTTTCTTAGTTCGGCTCATGCATCCTGATCCAGTGGTACCCTAAGAAAGCATCCATGAGCATTAATAGTTCAGGTCCCACAATGGAGTCGACCAATTGGTCAGTGTTTGGGAATGGGTAGTTGTCTTTTTGGAAGACTTTGTTCAAGGATGTAAAATTTGAGCACATCATCCACTTTTCGTTGACCTTCTGAACCATTACCACATTTGCTAGCTATTTTGTATGATTTACCTGTCTAATGAAGTTAGCTTGCAATAGTTTCTCAACTTCGGCAATGATGGCTTTTCTTTTTTCTTGTGAGAACAGGCAAATGGATTTGTGATTCTCATTTATGGTGAGCTTGTGGCAAGCTATTGTCGAATCCAACCTCGATATGTCTGATCATTTTCATGTGAAAATGCTTGAATTTTTACTTAAGAGTGTCATCAGTTCTTACTGGAGAGGTGGTTCCAAGGTGGATCCGATTTGAATAATTTTCTCAAGATTTTTGTAGAAAAGCTTAACCATCAGTAGTGGTTCCATAAGCTCACTGTGGGTAATTCATTACTCATCATGCCTTTCTAGGGTATCAATTTACATGTTACTTAGAAGATTTCATAGCACTCCCTCAAGGTTTTTTTGTGACCTCTAGTCACGCCTACTCCCCTAGAGGTGGGAAATTTTACTGTCAAGTAATATGTCAATGCTACTGACTTCATCTTGTTTAGCCCTAGGCCTTCAAGTATCACGTTATAAGAAGATGGTTCCATTGCCACCAAAAGGTCTAGGAGTTTTGTGGTTTTTATTTCTTTATCTCCCATGGTGTATGATAAGGTTATGATGCCTTCAATTACCACTCCATCACCTATGAATCTTATCACTTAAGCTAATAATTTACCATATTTTATATACCTAAATTTACATATTTTGATCCTTAATTGACATGATTTCATTGGTTTATATTTATATTTGATTAAATGTTATATTTAATATAGTTAGTTTGTGAAGCAGGCATCAAAACTTGTTAAAATGGAGCTAAATACAAAGAAACCATACCTTGTAGGTAATTTTTGCATAGAAGAGGCTACTTTGGAGAAAGTGTTCAACATGAAGTTGTAGCACTTTGTCTAAGATATCTAACATACTAAGAATCGCATGATTTTGATACTGGACGAGAAAGTTATGACCAAAATACTGAAGTTGTTTATACATGAACTTTTGGGTGTTACAACACCCATGTCCAACCTGATGGGAAATGGTGCAATTGGACAGAAACTTGGGCATTGCAGTGCTTAAGTGCCAAAGTTGAGCGCCATAGTGCTCGAAAGCATGGAAGACATGCTGTTTTTAGATTTTTGTGTATCTTATGCACAAATCATAATATAATTTCATATTGGATTGCAATCTAACCCTAATTTAGGTTATTTAAAAGGGGTTACACATCCAAAATAGAGGAGAATATGTCAGCAACATTTTGGGGCTTTTTGGCAAGGAAGAAAGGTATCAAGAGAGAAGTGACAATGAAGTTCTGCAACATGTCAACAATTATGAAGGGGGTTCCTTTTAATTTTTTTTATGAACTAATTTTCTTTTTCTAGAGTATGATATATCTCTCACAGATATTCTATGTCAATTAAGGATGTTGGTTAATCAATTTAATATTATCTTGTATCATTTATTGTGTTTAATGCAATCATTTGATTTATTTAATTGCTTGATTAATAATTTTATGAATTTAATTGATTGTTTGAGACATAGTTATGTAGATGCCTTATGCTAAACCATGTGATAGCTCTCTTAAATAAATGAATAGATGGCTATGGTAGATGTCTTATACTAAATTACTCTATTTGGTACATTAAAGTTCTTCTGATCTTGATAGGTTTTCAATCTCAATTACACTACATGCCATAGGTAATTGAATTAGTGAAAATACTTGATTTAAACTTGGATGCCTAAAGATAATACTCATAAATTGGATATAACGAACCAAAGAAAATGAATTGATGCCAATGTCCAAATGATATAGGATATAAGTGAGTGATAAAATAAGATCCCTAGACTCTTGCTTCTTGAGAAGTTTCTCTTTCATTATTTACTTTTCTTGTTATTTTCTGATATCTTTGGATTTTGGTTTAGTTAGTTTGTTGTTCATCTCATTGATTTAGGATTTTCTGATTAAAAGTATCTAGGTTAATTTGAATTAATTTGATCAATTATCTATGGGATTGACTCATGTTTTGCCACATTATACTTCAATAGACTCATGCACTTACGATGAATTAGAATTTGACCATTAGTCTCATTACCGGTTTTAATTTTTCCTTGAGAATTTTCATCTTCTCAAAGCAATAGTAAAACAAAATATCATTTGATAACCCGTTATCTACAATGATGGGCTTCATTTCAAAATTGGAGATGATTTTATAATGACCATGACATCATCATGCGGGACCACTATGTTGTGTGTGTTGAAACTAAATATATAGTTTTGATAATAACAAAACTTGTATATGACTTGAACTTAAGCTAATAGCGTTTTGCTAAGATTTGGATCTATAGAAGAGTTTACAAAGGATAGCTTCAAGGGCAACATAGGTTTGTCGGGGCCACTGGAATAACATTCAAAAGCTTCAGATTAATAAAAGAGAGCTACAGAGGAAAGCCTATAGTTGCAGAGGTCTATAGAATTCATCGTCTACTTGATGCTCCAATTCACGTCGTCCACGAAGATCTATAGAGAATCTACTGAGGTCTATAAAGATCTTTATAAAGATTGCATTCCATAGAGGCATGGATAGAGGAAATAAGCAAAATTCTCCAAGCTTGCAAACGTCTATAGAGGAGACCAACAAAGGAGATGTTACATATATAGAGGTCTATAGTCATAATGGTCAAAAAATTGATATGACATTTCATAATAGCTAGATTTCAAATGGTCCTCTTTCTAACTCTCAAAAGCTATGAAACTTATAAATAGAACTTCCATTGAAGAAAAAAGAGAAGCTTGAGGGTTTCATGAGCTAAAAATGAATCAATCATAAGAAATCCAATCAAGTCTCCAAGTACATTTACTCCAAGGTGGTCCAACAATTAAAGAGCTTAAAGCTAAAAGTCCATCTTAGGAGGATTTTGAAGCACTATAATGTTAATATTTATTCTTTCTATTTGAGCTTACATTATATATAACTAAGCCTAGTAAGAGGCATTATATTTTCCAATATTTACTTAGGTTATTTTAGTTTTTTGCGATAAGGAAGGAAATCCTTGTAGTAGTGATACAAGTGTAAGAGTTTGTTAGTAAGTTAAAAGAAACCAACATTGTAGATTCTTAATAAACTCAAAGAAATTAGGTGATCTCTAGAAACTAAGGAGAGTGTGATTCCACACATTAATAGTGGAATCCAAGGTTGAGGATACCTTAGAGAGTGAATTAGGTGCTAAGTGGGGAGGAGGGGGGGTGCTACTATGATTTGTGTGTGCTTATTGTATTGTATGCTTGTATTGCATTTAATCTCCCAATCTTGCTTGGTTTTTTGCTTTGCTATATACTTTATATTTTAGTACCAACAATGTGTGTCCCCTTCAAAGAACGTGTTGGGAAAATCATCTTCTCATTTCCTCTTGGAAGTTTGCTCTTCCATGTTGATCTACTTTATATAGGCTTTCCTTTTAGTTGAGTGTTTATGCCTAATGCTAGTCCCCATATAATGACATTGATAGTTCTAGTTGTTGGGCGATTATCTTCTATCTTGGGATCCCTTTTGAGTTTGTTGGGAGTTATCTCTCTTTGCCTAGGAGCATCCTCCCACTTGTTGCTAGCACCTTCCCTTCTCCGCCTGTTATCTGCCATATGCTACTACAATCTTCTCCTTTTGATTAAATTTTTAATTTTTTTCATGAGTTACCTACATTTTTTAATGTCATGACCCTTATCTTTGTGGTAGAGGCAATATTTTTATGACTCTTATCTTTTTTTGGCCTTAGTGGGTGAGGTTGAGGGAGGTAGCATTGGTTTTTGATTTCTTAATAAATATATGTGCGAAATCTATTTAGGAGAGTATGATAGCATACCTACCTCTTTTTCTATTAGGCAATCCTCTTTCCCTCCTTGATGATTCTCTCCACATTGCAAGGATTTGATCCTTCTATTGGAGTTGATTTCGTCTTCTCTGACAAATTCTTCTATATTGGTATGTAGTTAAGAGCCTCTAAAAGTTTAGAGTAGCTTTTTGGTGATTCTAGATGAAGGTGCTACTTGATTTGTTTGCTTTGGATCCATTATGTATAGCTGTCATGCTATAGTTTGGTCTAATCCCTCAATATTTAGAATAAGTTACTTGAATCTATTGATGTCCTCCTAGAAGGAGTTTTTTTTTTTATTGCTATCAATGATTCTACGGTCTTTTTCTATCTATGTTGTCATATGAAATTGGCAAGAAAGTCTTTTTGGAATTTTCTGAAGGTATTGATGGATCCTTGATCCAAAGTTTGATACTACAATAATGTCGCTCTCTTCCATGTGGGATGAAAAGCTTAACACTTGATAACATAATATGCTACCACGAGATTCATCCGACCATCGTACCTTGACAGATGATCCTCTGGATTTGTTGTTTCATTGTATCATCATAGGCATCTATATGAAGGACCTTCCGTTGGCAAGGGTTCATCCACAATTTTCTTTATGAAGAGGAGTTGTGCGGGAGATTGATAATGATCACATTAGGACAAATTTGCTGAGCATTTGAGCTTTTCATGATTATTAGGAATGTAAGTGAATGAGTAGGAAAGCCTAAAGGGCGGTGAAAAGGGAAAGTTGATCTTAATTTTGAGATTGAAAAAAGAGAATCATCAGGAGTAGTTGTTTTAAGTTTAATTATTTATTATTTAGAGGTACTTAGGGAAAGTTAAATTTATAATTAGTTGTAAAATATTCTAATTTATTTTATGATAATGGTGAATGTTGCTTAATTTACTTACCATGTTAAAAAATAAATATAGGATCTTAGGTATGAGTAATGATCTTAACCTTTCTCTAATGGTTGGGTTACGTTGGATTGTTATAATTAGAATAATCATTAATAATTTATTTTGCCTATAATTTGTTTGTTTACGAACAATTTCTTTAACTTCTGATTGCCTTGATTCAGGTATGATGCATTGGAACTGCCCAAAGAAGAAGTAGATGTCTGTAACCATGCTGGCATTATGTCCTAATATTTGCTTGAGGGGGTGGCCTCCATTTTTATACATGTGATTCTATTCCATGTTCATTATCTTAGTGTTCTTTTGTAACATCCAAGGATTCTATATCTTCTGAAAAGTGAAAAAGATCCCAACAACAAACACATTATAGCCTGCTTGAATTTAATTGAAGTTTATGTGGATGACGAAATGGAATCAGAAAAGGGTTGGTTGCGGTTGTAAATATCCAATGAAACCCTAGTTGAATCAAGATCGGCAGCAATATATTTATTGGGCCATTCAACATCTAATCCATGTAATTTTTGCATGCCGACATTCATAAGTGCGTTTACATTGACCATGCTGTCATCCATTTATGCATTTTTTATTTTTTATTTTTGATCGGCACAGAAACCAATGTGAGTATTTTAATCTTGTAAATGATTTGGGCTTATCTTTTTCAACTTGACGTCCTAGTCAAGTACGGGCGGGTGGGGCCCTCTCGCGTTCGTGCCTATCCGTTTGCCTTCCTCATACTGATGTGGCACGTCGATCCGCCTCTATCCAAACAACGGACCATGGAAACGTGTTTTGAATGACTATGGCAATGCGTGGGGACCGCTGCCTGGTAAAGTGTGCCGTGTGAACAAACTACCAAACTGAAATTCGCGTCGTTTTTTCTCAGCGTAGTCAGCATTCTACGGACGCGCGTCTTGCGGTGCCGGGGGGACCGCTACCTGCTAAAGTGTGCCGTGTGAACAAACTACCAAACTGAAATTCTCGTCGTTTTTTCTCAGCGTAGTCAGCATTCTACGGACGCGCGTCTTACGGTGCGGGGGACCGCTGCCTGCTAACGTGAGCCGTGCGAACAAACTCCGAAGCTGGATTCCTGACGAAGCCTTCGCGTCGTCTTTTCTCAGCGTAGGCTGTATTCTACGGACGCCGCGTCTCTTTATCACGCGTCTTGCGGTATCAGCACGGAGAAGGATTGTTCTATAACCCCCGGTTATTGAGTCGCTCTATAACCGGGGTAAAAAGTGGGCCACGAGCTATCTATTTGTATCATCGCATCCGTCCAAATAGTTTATAATATAATATTTTCAATTCATATTGAAAATAACTGAATTGGGCAATGGGTCAGTTTGGAAAAATGCAAAAAGGAGTGTTTTTACTGTTGAAATTATATTATGATTATATATGATTTATATTATATTTTATGCATAATCTAAATCCTTAAATATTTTTATTGATTAGATAAAATAATATTAATTTTTTAATGTAAAAGTAGGAAATATCATACTTTTGAAGTAAATATTTCAATTTATATCATTTTTATTCACTATGTCTCATCTAACTGTCCGATTTGGATATTTTAAATATGACAGGAAAATATTACATTATTTGGACGGATGCGATGATACGAATGCGCAATTGTGGCCTACTTTTCACCCCTAATGGCTATATAACTGGGTTACAGATAATCCTCTTCCTGGCGCGACTCAGCGTCCGTCGCCTTGCTTTGGAGGAGGTGCCAAGAAATTTGAACAATTTTTATGTGACTTCATCTTAATATACGCTCCGATCATCGTGTTGTTCATTAAATAATATATTATGGATAGTATTGCAATTTTCCTAGAGGAAAATTTCGCAGGCAGAAAAGTAAAGAAATGAGAGACTCTTCCCTTGGAAGGTGTTTGGTTTTAGATCCATGTTTATTACCGATGGAATAATTGAATTCTTCGGTGGGCGCGGCCTAAAAACCAAGAAGAGAGATTAACATTCGGGTTTAGATATTTGAAGTGAGCCTTTCTGATAGCGACTGAAAACAATGCTACAGCCATGCTGATAATCTCGAAATGCCTTCTCCCTACAAAGCACCGCAGCCACTGAGAAGCATACAAGTAGCTGATATAAATCAACGGAACCATTTACAGGAAAAGAAATTGTGCACTTTTCGTGACACAACAATTAAATCAAATGCCTGCAACAGTAATTATATTATTATAATTATTATGAATATTAAACATTTCGGCTAAAAAAAGTCAGGTAAAATGGCAAGATCAAGAGAAAAATCTCAAAAATAATGTAAAAGTTCTTTCAAAATGTTTAAAATTTTCATGTGATTCTTGGAATATAGCAATAGTGGAAAAATAATAGCAGCAGATTCGTATTCAGCTTACGCCATTGCTAGTCTGGACAACTGGATTTCTCAAAATGCTTAACCTTTCAAGATATTTTAATCCTTTCGACTTGCATACCGCACATGGAAGAAATGGTAGGAAGAAAGAGCTATTTAATCACCGCACACGAGTAAGTTTCAAGCCGTGCGGCGTGGTGAAGAAGGAATCGGACGCTCTGATGCCTAAAATATGACCGATTTTGAAGGGGGGAAAAATCATAATAATGATTTATTTGAATTTATTTGAGCTTGACACACATGACATCCAGCGGCCGATACACGGGTAGGCTGCATCGGCTGATGCGCAGCTTCTCAAAAGCTGCAGCCGTACAAAGCGACATATTCGGCACGAATATGCCGAAGGAAAGAATCGATACCCCGCGTCCGAGTGCCGACGGAGACAGCAAATGCACCAGGACTTCGAATAAACAAAGGCTTGCTGAGTCTCACGTGCTCCCGAAGCAAAAAGGACAGAAAAAATCAGAGTCCATCGTCAAAATTGCAGCCAACGCAGACCCTCTCCAAGAGCTGCTGATCTAGAATCGGATGCTATCCATTCACGCAATGGCCGGCCCCAAAAGCTGCTGATCTGGAGTCTGATGTTATCCATTCTAAAAGCTGGCCGGCCAGCCCCACCAAGCAATACTAAAACCACGGCTACAATTGTGGTAGTCAAGCTCTCCGCCTACACCACTCCCTCACCAATGGCTTTTCCTTACCACTTTCCTCTCCTCTTTCTCCTCCTCTCTCTCTCCCACGCCCAGCCATCCTTCCGCCCGGATGCCCTCGTCGTGCCTGTAACAAAAGACGCATCCACCAGCCAATACCTGGCCCATCTCTCTCAGCGAACTCCCCTCGTCTCCTTGAAGCTAGTCCTCGATCTCGGAGGCCGATTCCTGTGGGTCGACTGCGATGCAGGCTACATTTCATCGTCCTACTCTCCGGCACCCTGCCGCTCTGCCCAGTGCTCCTTGGCCAACAGCAACGGCTGCGGCGACTGCTTCCTGGGGCCCCGACCAGGATGCAACCACAACACATGCGGCCTATCCCCCAACAACCCCTTCATCAGCACCAGCACCGGCGGCGAGCTCGCCGAAGATGCTTTCTCCTTCCAATCCACCGACGGCTCCAATCCTGGCCGTGTCGTCGCCGTTCGCCGCTTCCTCTTCTCCTGCGCACCCACATTCCTCTTAAGAGGCCTCGCTAGCGGCGTTCAAGGAATTGCTGGCTTGGGAAGAGCTCGAATTGGTCTCCCATCACAGCTTGCAGCCGCATTCAGCTTGCAGAGAAAATTCGCTGTCTGTCTTTCATCTTCGACAGTTTCCAATGGCGTAATTTTCTTCGGTGATGGGCCTTATGTATTTCTTCCCGGTATCGACGTGTGGAAGTCTCTAATGTATACTCCTCTGCTCACCAACCCTGTAAGCACCGTCGGAAGCTATGTGCAAGGCGATCCTTCGTATGAGTACTTCATCGGTGTGAAGTCGATAAAAATAAATGGAAAGCAAGTGTCGGTGAATGCTTCCTTGCTCTCTATCGACAGCAACGGGGTAGGGGGGACGAAAATTAGCACTGTGAATCCTTATACTACTCTCGAGACCTCCATATACAGGGCTGTCAAGGAGGCTTTCGCTCAAGAGACCACCAACATCCGGAGGGTGGCGCCGGTTGCCCCTTTTGATGTATGCTTTAGCTCAGAGAACATCGGAAACACGCGAATGGGGCCTGCTGTTCCGGCAATTGATCTTGTTTTGCAGAGCGAAAGCGTGTACTGGAGGATTTTTGGGGCGAATTCGATGGTGGCTGTGAAACAGGGTGTGTATTGCTTGGCATTTGTCGATGGTGGATCGAATCCTAGGACTTCTATTGTCATAGGGGGCCATCAGTTGGAGGATAATCTTCTACAGTTTGATTTGGGTGCTTCGAGGCTCGGGTTCAGCTCGTCGCTTCTCTTCAGGCAAACCGCCTGTGGTAACTTCAACTTCACCCCAAATAACTTCAACTTCACCTCAAATGCATAAGACTGCCGTAGAATTACGGATTTTGTAGACTGACTATTTTAGTTCCAAACACTTTTTTGATAAACATCTGTGATTCGAACACTGTTTTTATAGGCGGCTTTGTCTAATTGAGTTGGTACTCTAGCTGACTTGTGGATTACCTGGCCATTATGAGAAAATGGAATTTAATTTTCTTGTTTGCCTTTTGGTTTTTGTTTATCAGAGTCACTTTTTATGTTGAGCTATCCCTCAATACAACTCAGTGTAATGTGAATTTAGAGAAATTACCGGCTGTAGTTGCCGTTTTACCTTCTTATTTTCTTTTCCTTAATGTCCAATTACTTGCGTATGCGGTAGTTTGCGAATGGCCGAAAAAGTCTTGTTATTTACTTCGAATCATCTCGCAACTCTTCATCTCAGAAGCCATGGTTAAAAATAGGCTCATATATTTTTGATTTCTGCAAATGAGTCTCGTTGGAAAGAACAGGGGTGCAACTATGTTGGATTAAGTCAGTTTGGGTTGAAAAATGTATCTTAATTTGAAAATTGGGTGGGGTTAAAAAATGTAACTCGATCTAAAAATTGAGTTAGATTAGGTGGCCGACCCAACCTACTTTCTAGCAACTGTTGAATTCTTAACTCACTTCTAATTGTTTAAAATACGGGTGCAATTTTAAAAGCTAAACCCATCTCCACTCCCTTCAAATTAAAACAATGCAGTTCTAGGCTCACCCTCCAACACACTCACAATGCAGTTCAAGGCTCACCCTCCGACACACTAACTCATAAGTATTTATTTTTAACATTAATCTTTTATAAATATATTTCTTATAATTAATTGTTTAATCAAACAGATTAAATACCTAAATTTAACCAGCATTTAACCCGACATGGAAAGTGTCTTCAACAGCGGCTGGCCCCATCAAAGTTGGGCGCCCTTTTTTCATCATTGTGATTTCTATGCAGTGTTGATTACTTGTGAAATATGTGTCTCACTTGTATAAAGACTGAGTGGAGTTAAATTTTCAAGATTGTCTCATTTATATGACACAATCCTATTCGTTAATTGCGAGATGCAGCGCTTTTAGACTTTGGAGTCCATATGATTCTAAACGGTGCATACAAACTATGCTATAAATGAAGGCGTAAATTAAGGCCCGCGCATAGAGAAAAAAACTTCGATGACCCACATAAGCATGTAATTTCCTTCCAAAATTTCCACTGTCTCTGTGAAAAAATTACATTCATTGGCTTCTTTGCCATTTCTTGTCATCCATTAACATGAAATCTAAATATCTCTT
>JAYJMB010081251.1:0-21865 GCA_036873735.1 Pouteria campechiana
CTGCATTTAGGCAGATACAACGAACTTTTAGTGGCTGCGTATAGGCAAATGCAACCACTTATAAGTGACTATGCTCAGGCAGATGCAACCACTTTCAAGCAGCTGCGTGGGGTCAGATGCGGCCACTTCAAAGTCACTGCGTAGATGCAGCGACTTTGAAGTGGCTGCATCTGCCTAAACACAGCAACATCAAAGTCACTGCATTTGATTAGATGCGACGAGGCAATTGCAGCGAAATTATGATCAAATGCGGTGAATTTTTTTGGCTACATCTGAGTAGATGCAGCGAATTTTTGATCAAATGCAGCGAAATTAGTATCTGCATTTGACTGTTTCCCTTGTAGTGTCTCTTTCTCTGCCGCCCTTTGTTTGTTAAAAAAACTCATGATTTCCATAGAACAATAGACGAAAAGGAGAATGATAGGTCTTTCACCTCCCGAGCCAGATGATTCTGAGTATGTTGAAGTTGATCCAACTGGAAGATATGGAAGAGTATTGGCATACTTCATATTTCCTTTCCTCTTCCTCTTCTTTCTTTCATTTGTGTTGAACATAAATTCATCTTCTGTCCTCAGTAAAACGAAATCCTTGGCAAAGGCTCTTCCAAGACAGTGTATGGTTTTCTCCCCGAGTTATCCAGCTGCCCATTTCTTATGTTAGAAAATCAATGTTTTTCAAATTTGAAACCTTTTTCTTTTTTAAATTTAATCCAGGTATAGAGCTTTTGATGAATGTGAAGGAATTGAGGTTGCTTGGAATCATGTTAAACTTCAAGATTTCCTTCAGAGCCATCAAGATCTTGAGAGGTTGTATTGTGAGATCCATCTCTTGAAGACCCTCAAACACGAGAATATCATGAAATTTTACACTTCTTGGGTTGACACAACCAATAGAAACATAAATTTTGTGATGGAGATGTTTACATCTGGGACCCTCAGACAGTAAGTGATGTGGGTTTTGCATGATTTTACTTCTTTCATTGAGATTTTGCTATTTTATTTGGTTTTCTTATTTGGGCCTTTTGTATAAGATAAGTATCGGCGAAAACACAAGAAGGTTAACATAAAAGCAGTGAAGCATTGGTGCAGGCAGATATTGAAGGGACTTGTCTACCTCCACAACCACGATCCACCCGTAATTCACAGAGATCTGAAATGTGACAACATCTTTGTCAATGGGAATGAAGGACAAGTCAAGATCGGCGACCTCGGGCTAGCTGCAATCCTCTGGAAATCCCATGCTGCTCACTGTGTTGGTGAGTGTTGTACCCCAACAAACTACAGCATCAGAATTTAACCCAAATCATGGGGTGTGTGTGTCTGTGTTTGTTGCCAATCTCCTGGCGGCAGTCTTCTTATTCTTTTTGGGTGGTTTATCTTCAGGGACGCCGGAGTTCATGGCTCCGGAAGTCTACGAAGAGGCATACAATGAATTGGTTGATATCTACTCTTTTGGGATGTGTATCTTGGAGACGTTTACCTTGGAATACCCATACAGCGAGTGCACGCATCCTGCTCAGATATACAAGAAAGTCATCTCTGTAAGATGAGCCCCATTTTACCCTTTTGCAGGGTTTTAAGTTCTCTATCTTCCACCTCCATTTGCATTTCACTCAAACCAGGCATTGGTTAACTTTCGGTTATTTTGATGAAAGGGTGAAAAGCCGGACGCTTTGTACAAAGTCAAGGATCTTGAATTGAGGCAGTTCATTGAGAAATGCTTAGTTACAGCGTCACAGAGGCATCCTGCAAGGGAGCTTTTGAAAGAATCATTCCTCCAAATTGACAATTGCAGCACGGATTTGACAGTGGTTGATTGGCCAGGAGATATCAATGAAATTGGTCTGCTTTGGAGGCAACCGTTCTTGGAGCATTATCGCTATGGCAGTTCTATAATTAGTGGCCACTCCAGCGATCATTCTAATGAAAACGAAATTGGCTTGGATTTTGATGATTATGGGATTGAAACCAATCAAATTGAGTTTCTTCATAACCATGTGGATGAGCATTTGTCAAATGTGGACATTACAATCAAAGGAACAGTTAGAGATGATGATGGTATTTTCCTAAGGCTCTAAATTTCAGATAAAGAAGGTCAGTAATAAAAATTTCTCCTCGATGGCTCATTATTGAATTGAATTACACTGATTAAATTCCATGTAGGGCATATGGAATTGAGTCACTTGTGGTTTTTGATTTCCTTGTTGAAAATTGATAACTCGAAATGCAGTTTTAGCATATCAATACTCTATTCTGTTGTTCTTCATTTTTTGTGCTTGAAAATTCATTTTTTGTTCATCCAATCTTCAAGAACGGATTTCTGGAATTTGCTCTGCAGGTCATGTTCGCAACATCTACTTCCCTTTTGATGTAGACATGGATACTGCTTTGAGTGTTGCTACTGAAATGATTTCAGAGTTAGACATAACGGATCAAGATGTAACAAGAATAGCTGAAATGATTGAAAATGAGATATTGGCATTGGTGCCTGAGTGGAAGCCAGGGCAAGGCATGGAAGCCTCTCTGTCCTCAACAGTGGGCTTATGCATCCACTGCACTTCCAGCAATTCATCCAGCAGTTCCCTTCTTGACTTTCTTGCTGCAGGCAATTCTAATCGAAAGATCCACCAAAGTCTTCACTGCTCTAACCTAGGATGTGCTCCTGTGCACGGAGGATTTGAAGAGATCACATGTCAAGTTGAGGGGGCTGAGTATTGTAATGTTCATGGTCCACCTGTTCTCACTAGGCAATCATCAGGACTGCATCATTCAGATACTTCAATTGAAAATGAAGCTTCTGGTTTGAGCATTGGAGAATCAAGACAGGCAGCCTGTTCGAATGAAGAAAGCAAAAAAGCAGCAGATCAGCCAACCTTAGCCAATGAGTGTGTAAGACATGATTGATCACATAGATCGGAATGCAAGTCCTGGGCATACCAATGGCAGGTCTCATCATGCACCTCCAATTTGTGCCCGAGCTGATGATTATGATAAGGAGATCGGGCAGGAATTGATATGGCTTAAGGCCAAGTATCAGATGGCATTAAGAGACCTAACAAATCAGCAGTTTGGAGGATTGCAAAAATCTTCAAGCCCATCCCTGCCCACTGACAAGAGTAAAAGGAGGACTGCAAATGGTCGAGTGGATTCTCCCACCTGGCCACCATCAGGAAAAAATGAAGAACATTTATTGAAGTCTTTTGCTTCAGGGAAGCATTTTTCTTTCTATTTTCCTTCAAAAGATATCATGAGCTCAGCTCCTGCGAACAGCTGCTCCTATGCTGACACCCAATTGAAACAGCCTAGTGAGGCCTTGCGTGAGTGCAGTCTGGATTACATGTTCACCGCCAAGAGCTTCTATAATGGTGCTTTGGTTCCCTTGTCTTTGCAGGACAAAATCTCTCCCAGTTGATGCTGTTGATATTTAAATCTGCAAGGCTTTTTGAGATTTCTTCCCACCAAACTTCCACAAATCGTAAAATTGCTCTGCCTTCTATTTCTAGTTTTGGTTGCTTTATCTAAGCGTGCCAAGTGAAATGAATGGTAAGGCAACATTGATATGCGAAATCATGCAACTTGCTCTAAGGTGGATGATCAAGTACGATGAAGTGATTTCACCCTCCAATATATGTTATTATGTATCTTATTAACGTGACTTACAGATCTTTATTGGAACGTCCCTTTGAAGTATTTCCCATTTATGTATATCTTATTGTTTTATTTTACTTAGAGCTTTGTTTTTGCAGATTTAGCAATGAATTCGTCGACGTTTCTTACTAGAATGTCAATCAATCAAGTCAAGCCAATTTCCAGAGTCAAACTAATCAACCTGATTTTTTTAAGGGCACTAATCACTTAGAATTAATTTCACAAAAGCAAAATATGAAACTGCTTCATGTGGGGCTCGCCAAGATTATTTAATAAGGGAAATGTTACACCAAACACGTTTGCAATATATCCGAGTCTACAAATGGTCCATCCACCATCTTTCTCTCCTATTAAGTTAATTGATGGCTGTGATCACTTGTGAAAAAGAGGGTTGATGAGTAATTTTACCCAACTTAGTCCCAAACCACCTTAAGTGTTATCAAGTGTGTCAAATGCTATCAATGACCTCGTTAAGTATTGTCAATGACATCAAAGACCTTGTCAATGTCATCAAGGTTGATCAAGCTCTAGTAAGCTCCAGTACATCAAGTGCTATCAATGACATTAAGTTGAATATATGATTGGTAAGCGCAATATATAAAGTTAGTCAAGTGCTATTGATGACATTAAGGTGAGTCAATATGATATGTCCCAATAGCAAAATTGACATCAAACCAGTCAAGCGCTATTAATGACCTCAACATATATCAGGCCCAATGGTGTTAAGGCCCATCAATATGGATACAGCTAAATAATATAATCATCAACATAAATGTAGTCAAGTGTTGTCAATAATGTCAAGATCGATTTAAACATTCACACTTTTTTTTTGAAAGAGTCAGTAGCCTCACACATAGAGGCCCCATCCCAAGTTTATAGGGAAAAAAAAAAACCCCACTTATGACGGAGGAACACCTAGGTTACAACTTTGACACTTAGGGGTTACAAATCAACATAGAAAAAAACCAAAAACCAAGTATCCAAAAAATGACTCAACCAACTTAATACCAAAAGAACAACGAATCAAAACCAAATATCCACCCCAAAAGGAAACTAAGTCTCAAAGCTGGTTTACCCAACTTATTAACCTTTAAAATATCTTTAAGCACATGAGGAATATCATCAAAATTATGCCAAGAACCAACAGCTCTTCCCAAAGCATACGTAAAAGAAAACCCGCACCTACATTGTAGATAAAATCTATTTTACTTCCTCCCAATAATCCTCAAGATGCCAAATGCCACAACTTCTATTCTTGAACCAGTTGACAATTAAAAGGGAGTCAAGTTCCACTTCAATTCTTTGTATTCCCATCTCAATACAATGTCTCAATCCATAGAGAAGAGCAAAAAATTCTACAACATTATATGTTCCCTCATCAAAGCATTTTGCAAATGCTAATATTAAATTCCCTCTATCATCTCTTACCAAACCACTTGCCCCCATGTAGCCAGGATTATCCAAACAGCTTCCATTTATATTTAAATTACACCAACCCCTCATAGGCTTGTTCCAATGAACAAAATGCACATGCTTCCTCCTCAACTTATTCATTGGAATTGAAAAAGCTAATAAAATATTTTCATAGCCACTATTAGCCTTTGTCCCTGCTCTTAATCGTGCACCCACCCAATAAATAACAGCTTTGATAGATAGTCATAGGAAATCAATAGAGCTTTTCTTACCTTCCACATGAGCCCTATATCTCCATATCCACAGGGACCAAGCAATAATAATGGGGATAAGACCAAGTAGCGTACCTTTCTAAGAAGAATGATTAGCATGTTGAAACCATAATTCCATCTTCGCTTTCCACAACTTACAAGAATCAAAAGGCATGCCAATTTGCAAAGATGTCCAGCACCATATTTCTTTAGCAATATTTCTTGTGGCAAGGACATTGTCTTAGTCCTCAACACTCCCTCCTATATAGCATTCACACCTTAAGGCCAAAGGAATGTTAGTCGCTCTCACATGAGCATCTACACTAAGATAATGATTTATGGCTTTCCAACATAAAATTGAATTTTTTTAAGAGAGCAGAATCCCACAATCAATCAGACCATGCCGTTTGCAAGCCTCTAATCCTGATACACTATCAGGCTGATTTTGATGAGAAGTCACTACTAATATTTGGTTTCCATATGAAAATATCATCTCCATTTTTTTTCCCACCAAGACATTCCAAAATTTCTTCCATTTTATTATATCTTACCAGCTCTCTTAACACATTTACATCCCAACCGTCTTGAAGCTTGCACTCTTTGACCAACAAATTAGGATAATTAGTAATCGAAAAGTTATTAATGATAGGTCTCGATTCCAGCCAGCTATCCCTCCAAAAAGAAACTCTCCTCTCTTGAACTCGCCAGGTAGAATTTGATAACACCTTAGGAATAGTGTCCAAAATATACCTCTAAAAAAAGAACCTTTGTTCCTATTAACTAAAGAAATATGGATATCTTTGACATATTTAGCTTTAACAAAGTCAATCCATAAAGATTTTTTATTAACAAATTCCAGGCAAACTTCATAAAGAAAGAGGATTGCACCTCATGTAATTGCCTCTGACCCATTCCTCCTTCAGAAATTGGTTTACAAATCCATTTATGTTTCAGCTTTTCATTATAAAAACCCTAAAAGAAGTTGCTCATTAGCCAATTAAGAGAGCCTATAAATACCCTAGGAGCTTTCACTACTGATAATAAATGAACAAGAATACTACTCACAACATACCATAGCAAAAGGAGTCTAGCACACGAGGATAAGAAACGTGTTTGTCATCCTTCCAGTCTTTCCCAAATACAATCCAACAATCCATCAAAGAAAGTCACTTTTAACCTCCCAAAGATTAACAGAGCCCCCAAATATTTAATAGGAAAAGTGCTTTCAAAAAAGGAAGTCAGCCATAATAATCTTTGCCTTCTTGCAACAGATATATATTTTGAAAAAATAATAGAAGATTTTTCTTTGTTCACTGCCTAACTAGACCATTCCTCATACAAAATGAATATCTAACTAATCCTCTTTAAAGAAGACCTGTCACCTTTAGGCAAAATAATGGCATCATCAGCATATAAAAGATGAGAAATAAGAGGAGCACCTCTCGTATGAGGAAAAGGAACTATCCTCTCATTTCCAAAATTTTCTTTAAAAGTCGAGTCAGCATTTGTTCAACCAAAATAAATAAATATGGGGATAAGGGGTCCCCTTAGTGTAAACCACACCCATTTGGGAAAAAGCCTCTCGTCATGCCATTCATTGCTATGGAGAACCATGAGCTAGACATACAAAGTCGAATCATCTCACAAAACTGTGGCGCAAAACCAAAGGAGTGCATCACATGAACAAGGAAATCCCAATTGATGCTATCCGATGCCTTAGCCATATCAACTTTTATGAAAACATTCCCACCTTGAACTGGTTTATTGATCAAATAAATCATCTCTTGTGCAAGAGCAATGTTTTCTAAAATACTACATCCAGGAAGAAAGGCCCCTTGCTCAAGTGAGATGATCCTACTCAAGATAAGAGACAACCTTTTTACCATGATTTTTTATAAGACCTTACAAACCATAGAGCATAAGCTGCTAGCCTGAATTTCTCAAAACCAGAAAGTTGTTTCACTTTCGGAATCAAGATAATATAAGAAGCTATATAAAATTGAGGGAGAGACAATATCCAAAAGAACTTTCTAACGGTAGCCACCACATTAACTTCTACAATATCCCAATAAAACTGGTAAAAACTTTACCCAAAACCATCAGGTCCTGGACTATTGTGAACTGGAATAGAGAATATAGCCTCTTTCACCTCTTGGATGGAAGGGAGCTTGACAAGCTCATTATTTTCTTGCTCACTAATATGTTCATCAATAAACAATGAGAGGTTTGGAAGAGAACTACTAGGTCTCGCATGAAGAAATTTCCTGGAATAGTACACTGCACTAACAAAAATTTCTTCAAGACTATCAAGAATAGAACCATCACTAAGATACATCCTCTTTACCATTTGTTTAGAAAAATTAGCAAAGGTTTTAAAAAACTGAGCTGACGCCTCGCCTTTTTCCATCAATTTAGTTTCACCTATTGAGAGAAATGGGTCTCTTCCCTTTATAACCACATAGATAATTCTTCCTTAGCCATCATCAAATTTGAATCCAAGTCCTCAGAAAAACATTCTTATAAATTTGTTTCAATCTCCTCAATCTTCCTTTCTAACTTCAAACTATTTGCCTTTGTGCACCCAAAGACATTCAGATTCTACTCTTTAAACACTACCTTCAATCTCTTTAATTTATTGGCTAGTCCATAGAGACCCGACATCCCCAAGGTGCACTACCAACTATCCTCAACAACCTTCTTAAAACCCTCAAGAGAAACCCACATTTGCTGAAACTTGAAGGAAAATGGACCATACATATTCATTTTTGAATCAAGTAAGAACCTCATAGGTGTATAATCAGAAAAAGTTTGTAGCAAAAACTTAGCACATGCATTCAGCAATAAATCCAAAACTGAGGAATTCATCAGACAATGATCTAACTTTGACCAACTTCTAGCTAGACCACTTTGGCCATTACACCAGCTAAAGGTACTCCCAAAAGATCCCATTTCACATAAACCACAAGAATCAATAAAACCATTAAATTCCTCCATCGCCAACCTCAATCGAGGCTCTCCACCACGTCTCTCATCATCCCTCCGAATAACATTAAAATCCCTAAGACAAAGCCAAGGTGCATACTGAAGCATATCCAACTGCAAAAAAAACTCTATAACTCTCTTCTCTCAATATAGCTACATTTCGCATAAACAATTGAAACATAAACTCATCTGCCTTCAATAGCTATATCAATTGTAATATGTTGGGTACTAAAATTAAGAACTGAAATCTTAACATTACTGCCCCATAGTAACAAGATCTTACCCCCTATGCTTTGATTAGAAAAACAACCTTCAAAATGTAACGTATTCTTCAACAACTCCATTTTAGCTTCTTCAACAAAAGGTTCAACAATTATAATAAAATTCAATTTCAACTGTTTTACCAACTTACATAATCTTCTCCGTGATGAACATAACCCATGGATACTCCAGAAGAGAGGACAAAACATCATAAATTTAATCTAATGGGCTTGCAAGGAACTCGAGTGGAACTGCTAGCCGCCCTCTTCACAACAACTTTCTTCACTAGAGCTTTATAATCCTAAACACATGACTTCCTTTTACTCAAATGTTCATGATGAGAACATTTAGGATCCAACATAACACCATCTTGTAAAATAGGTTCCTTCAATCTATATTTCCACTTGGTCTTCCATTAAGAGCCCAATAGTAGTACCTTCCTCATTGACAACCACCACTAGGAATTTAGCATTCAACCCCATTTCCATCTTCAAATATGAAATAGTCACATTTGCATGCACATCTGTTAATTCAACTATAGGATGAGAAACTGGCATTGGAGCTTTATGGGAACCTTGACTTATATGTGTATCAAAAGCCAAAGTTATTTCAGCACCCAGGCCCTTCCTTATATGCTCAAGACATGGTTCCTGCTAGGAGTTACACTCAATGTGTTCAACCATATGAATCAACACACTTGGAACACCCACATCAATTTCACCGTCCTCAACATTAATTACCCCCACAACATCATCAACTAGGAACACCTTAGGATATCCATGCTCAATCCCCTATTCCAATCTTGACTAGCTTCTCAGAATTGGCCTGATCGACCTTTCCAAAATCACTAGCATCCTCTTGATTTTTCGGCATCCAGACCTTCAAAAGCTTACTACCATTCATATTCCTTTGATCGGCATCCTTGTTTTCAACTTCCTTCTGACGACAACTCTGTGAATTATGGTCCTGCACATTACAATTGTAGTAAAAAGTAGGGAGATTCTCGTACTCTACTGCACTTGACTCCTGATGCAGTATCCTTAGCCAAAGCCTTGGTAAAGGACTCAGCGTGGCATCCATTTCTAAGATTTAAACATTCACACAAATATAAAATGAATAAGATTTCCTTATTTTTAAAATGGTCAATTCTACTAGTGCTTCTAATGTAACTACTACCATTTAATGAAACCATTCCTTTCACTGTGCTTAATAAACTATATTTAATTCGAAACAAATTAATTATTTTATAAAAAAAATTGGGTTGATTACTCAATTTTAATTAATCTTGTATTAAATATAAACCCATTAAAATTCTTACTTTCTATAGGTTTGAAATAGTTTTAACACTATTATTAATATCATTAAATGAATAATCACTATCATCATGGATGAAATGAATCTCATCAAATGATTTTGGTGGCACCTAAGTGATCAGCACCCATTTTTTAAAGTGTTGACCCATTATACAAAAACCTTGAAGTTTGTAACGTGACCATGCTGCCATGAGAACCATTGACTTTATAATGGGTGTAATAAAATACGACATCGATGTTGACAAAATATCGATTGATTTACCACTGTCTCGCTCTTACGGCTTAATATGTCAACCTGCGAAACCATTGACTTTATAATGGGTCTAATAAAATACGACATCGATGTTGACAAAATAGCAATTGATTTACAACTGTCTCGCTCTTACGGCTTAATATGTCAACCTTCGTGTTAAGTAGATCAACTAATTGGCTGGAAAAGTGGGATTTGAATACATAGATGGATTATTCCTGAAAACAAACTTATTACAAGTTGTAGATTTTCAGATTTTGGATTAAGCTTTCATCAAGCATTTCATTTTGAGTCCTATATGTTGACGCCTTGCAAGTGCTAAACAAAGTTTTACACATTCCCTCATTTGCAAGAAAAGCTCCTATGCCATCGGTTTCTTTTGTTTGTATAAGTTATGTAATGTAAGCTTTAAATTGTTGTTGTTTTATTAGCCACCAAGAGGCTTTTATGTTAACTTCACTGAGAGCTTAATAGTTAATTACTCAAATTGATGACCCACCACTTTATATATATATATATATATATATATATATATAATGCTTCAAAATAACCGGTTGCTAGCACCCTTGGGAGCAACCGCAACATCTCACTATTCAAACAAACAGGTTAAATCTCAGTCGTCCGTTCAAAACTCCTGATCTGCGCACTCGTCCAGGTGCGAAACGACAAAAGGCTCTTTGTTCTTTGCTTTCATCCCATGCGAAACAAGAAAGTCGATTTCAGGGGGAGGATCAGAAAGGGATTTCTTCTACCATCCGTCCGGATCAATTTCTTTTGGATCAATTTCTAACGCATGCGCCAACTGTTGGAGTTGGAATAACCTCACCCACAAACAAAATAAAATGAGATAGAACGGATAGTCCCAGCTTTTCATTGTCTTCATGAAAAATTAAAAATGAGAATACCATCTAATCTTAATCAATGGGCATGCAGCAATTTCAAAAAGAAACGAATGACCCAACTTTTCATTATTTCTATGAAAAAAATAAAAAATGAAAAAAAGCATGTTCTTAGTCTGGTAAAACACTCCCAAAAATGAAACAAAAACCCAGATATCCATCATCTCTTTCATGGTCTGTAAAATTGTATCGTTTCTGTCTACAAAAGAATTTGATTTGTCCATCTATCTAAAAACTTACAAGAGGGACTAGAAATGCCCCAAAAAAGTCAAAAGCGAAAAAGATTAAAATGGTAAAACGAATCTTACAAATAAATCATACACCTATCCTCTCTACTTCTTAGTTGCTGTGTTAGTCTCTGTCCATAACTTGCTCTGCCATGGAAGAAGCCCACTGCATGGGTCTGCCAAAACCTCGATCACCCAATCCCTCAGCCCCATGTCTTTAACCTCGCAAAAATGGCTCGACCAATTCGCAGGTTCAATTGCCTTCGTTCTCAATCCCGGCGCTTGATCTTTTGAACCCACATTCTCATCATCCTGCCAATTGGCTACATAAGTGGCCACCCTCCTGTAGAACTTCTCCTTGAACACTGCCCACACTTGATACTTGTAGTCGTTAATCACCATTATGCTTCTATCCAAATTCACATACTCAAACCGATCCTTCAAATGAAAATCGTGCACCACATTGATCAAGCTGGAATTTAGAGTCTCCAGCCAAACTGTTGACTTATGCTGCTTCAGTATCGCCATCTAGCACTTGTGCCCCACCGTGACATCCTACTCCAGCACCCGCCTCAGCCCCGACGACCCAAAGATGTGCCACCCACGGCATCCCCGTGTGGTTCCACAGCATGCCCGGCAGCTTGGTTGTCGACGGCAAGTATAAGAACTCATCCACGTTGATGAACCCAACCCACTCGCAGTCTCGGCTGGCGCGGATGGCGCAGTGGACAAAATGGCCTCCTGCGTCTTCACCCACAGCCAAAGATGCCTGCTGACATGGTAATTGAGGGAGCTCAATGAGTCAACGACGTCGGCAATTCCGTTGTCACTGTTGTTGTCGTAGATGAACCAGCGCGCTGCACGCCAATGTAAGCGTGGTAGATTATCCGCTCCACCAAGAACCGAGCCTAGTTGTGGACCATCATGCACACGCACATGTCGAACTGCATCCGCCGGCATCAACTCCCAGCCCCAATTCCAGTCGGGCGAGTGAAGGAAAGAGCATTCCTGTGGTGCCTTTTTCTCCGGGGACTGTTTGAGTAAAATAAGAGGCGTTTTGCAGCAAACTATCTCCTGAGCGACGGTGAGCACGTCGAAAGCTGAAAAGGAATCTGGACCTGGTGAAATCCCAGTCGTAGACCCACTTGAATCTGGAAGGGTTGGCGAGCCTTTTCTGCCGGAGATTGAGGCCCTTGATGAAGACAACGGTAGTGTTGTCGCCGTTGAGTAGGGCTTCCTAGGCAAGGGAGTCCCAGTTGCGGGGGTTTTGGAGGGCAGGGGGCACCACCCAATGTCGGAGAGGGAGATGCGGAAGCCATGTGGTGGCAATGGGCACCGCACAATCTGTAGATCAGGGCAATGCTGGCCATCGATGGAGACTGAGGGCAGCTTCGGTTGAGGCTGGGTAGGGTTGGGAGGGAAGTAGATACAACATAGAGCATTAGCGGGGGTAAATGGGTTGTGCTGCGCATGAAGGAATTGGAAGGTGGGGCAGTCTGGGATTTTCCAATATCCCAAGCTTGGTCATGAGCGGAGGAGATTCCGATCATCCTGCTGCAGAAGAAATCTGTACTAGCGAGAGATAAATTGACAAAGGCTCCCCGCGAAATCGATGAAGCTCCCCCTACTGCTTTCAGGTTTTGCATGGGATGGAAGCGAAGAACAAAATCTGGATGGGCGAGAGAACGGGCGACAAAATAAATCCCTTTTGGATCCTCCCCCTGAAATCGACTTTCTTGTTTCGCATGGGACGAAAGCAAAGACCAAAGAGCCTTTCGTCGTTTTGCACTTAAACGAGTGTGTAGACCAGGAGTTTTGAACGGACGGCTGATATTTAACTCACCTACTTGAACGGTGAGATATCGCGGTTGCTCCCAGGGTGCTGGCGACCGGTTTTTTTGAAGTATTTCCCATGTATATTATGTATGCATGTATATCTTTGTAGTTAATAAAACGAGTTGGGTTGGCTGGGTCGGTTGACCTCAACATGGTTGCAAGTCTACCTTTACACGGCTTTTGGCCCCTTTATTTGTGATTATATATTGGGCCACTTTTCCGTCCACATCTTGACAAATCAAATCAACATAAAAATAGCCTTATCCAGGTTGATCAGCGCCAAAAATATACAGCCATTCAGGGTTATGTGTGATGACATGTAATCATGGGCAAAAGGACTCTTTTAAGGACCCATTTTCTAGCCCATGTTAGGCCAGGCTTTTTTGGCATCCAACATAGGAAAGAAGAGAGTCAGACGCGTGCTTGGCACGTTTCGCCCTCAAAAGAACTATTACATTAAAACGTTTCGCCCTCGGAATCGTTCAAGCCTTGCTCCACTGGAAGCGTTCGCTCTACTGGGGTCAGCTCCACTTAGGCCCAATGCCTCTCCGTTCAGGAACTACTCTCTTCGAGTGCTGTCCCTCTTAGGACTCGCTCATTTGAGAGCCTATTTAAAGAGAATTTTCTCCTCAAATCCTTCAAAGCCGTAAGTTTCTACAAGATTTACTAATTGTAATCAGCCTATTAATAACAGGCATTTATTCTTGTCTTCATTCATATTGTATTTCTTAAAGGCTCTACAATAAGAAAACAATCGGACTGTGGCTTGGAAAAAGCTCTGCGGATATTGAGAAATAGAAGCACGAGCATGGGAATCTAAAAAACACTCGGTGGTGAATATAGTGCTAGTGGAATCTGAGATCACGGACCCTAGAAAGTAGAGTAACAGCAAGAGATTGGGCAAAACCACTGTAAATCATTCATGCGCATTAATTTTAGTTTCCAATCATTTTCGTTTACACTTTTAAAAATACCCATTTCACTCCCTTCCTAAGTAGTTATTGTAATTTGGACCAACAATTCTTTCTAATTCTACTGTCATTTGTTTTCTCATATATCTTTGTTTCTTGGTTCTTTCTTTCAACCTATTTGATTTTCCGTGTAAAATTGTTGCTTATTTCAGGTCAAATATTCAACCATACAATTATGTGACTACCGCAATACTGTACCAATTGATTTTGACTGGAACAATTGTGGCTGAATATTGGATGTTTGGAGTAATTGAAAGTCGAGTAATTTTCACAGGTGCCTGGGCTCTGGTCAAATTACATCTAACACTGTTGTTCAGTCTTTCATGAGTACTTTTGACAGTATAATTCATCAAGAAATAATCATTAAGTTAATAAATAGCATTAAAGTCAGTATGAACGAGTAAATGTCCTCATAAACCTGAAATCAACTTTAAAAAATCACTTTTTCATTTTAGTAAAAAATAAAAGAAATTTTTCTATTTTGTTATTTTTTAATTTATACCTACTTTTAATTCCTTATTTGAATTATATATTTTTTTACTTTTATTAAGGGTTATGAGTTTTCAGGGACATTTTTGTCCATTCACATTGGTTTTTACTTTCAAACACCCTTTACTAACTTAAAGCCAATTTCTTGATGGACTGTAACGTTAGGCGCATTCGTGAAAGATAGAACAAACTTCGGTTTCGTCGAAAGAAAAGTCACGTGATATCGGTGCGACTTGACCGAAACTCTCGGCTACCCGAGAAAATTACACTTGACGGTGGCATAGACTCCGACGTAATCGTCCTCGTCACGGCATGGATTTCTCTGAGTCGACAATTTGGACGGCAGGGGATCGGTCATCGCACAAATTCTTATTTCATTTTTGTTTTTTTTTTTTTGAAATTAGGAAAATTCGCTGTAGAAATTGGAATTTTTTTTATTTTTATTCTGAAATCATAAAAAACCCGGTTTGGAAAGAAGTGGGAATCCGCGTTCCAAATTCCCATTTACACCGTCCAAGCACAGCACGACACAAGTTGGTTTTCTTCAATCAATCAACCGTCCAAACTTAAACAAGCCATTTATTCCTAATCACACCTTCTACGCCCTACAACTCATCCGATCTTCGCGTTTTCTGTTTACCACGTGGTCCTCAAAAATCAGTCATTCATGTGGGCTACAACACGAAATAACACTTGTAGAAATTAAATGATTTAATGGAAGATCATCAGGTGGCTCATTTTATGTATATGAAAAATTATTTTTTTCATTTATCTGATTTAAAAATATATATGTTTAACGATTTACTTGAAATATACCATGTAATATTAGGTCTCGAGATAACTTTAACCGTAAGTCTGTAAATACATCTGATTCTATAGTGTTGTTTGGTGTGTTCCACTTAAATGGACGATTTTTAGCAGGTGAGTAAAAATCATATTTAAATATTTTATGCAATATCTCACTTTGCCCATAGTTTGAGAGCGACTTTGTAATCCGCCCCCCGTTCCATCGTCCACAGATACAAAACATGTAATAAACATTTGAATAGAATTCCACCGGAAGCAGCTTTTGGCACACTGGTCAATCCAACAAGGTCGACACAATGCATTCTGACTAGCTTGGCTGCTAGAGGAAATCCGCAGGCAACTTTTCATGGATGAAAATCAAATCAATCTACCAGCTGCTGTAATCGCTTAAATAGGGTTGCTCGCTTCTGTACACCTGACGACGCCACATGCGCTCAATTCTGGTCTCCGGATCAGCTGCCGCGGTGTGTTTCGTCATCCCTACAAACATAATCTTGCAGCAGGAGCACCACACACGTCTGTAGAATTCATCATACCTTTATGGTAAAATAGAATGAACCCCAAATATGTAATGCTGTTTAGCCGATTGAAGCTCCTTTGGAGAAAACATGAAACAATTGAAGACTAACAAATGTAAAATGATATATATATATAAGGAAAATCGTTCAAAGTAATCTCTTTATTTTTAAGTAATTAAACATAATTAGATAAAATTTATTCTAACCATCTTACTTGACATTATTATTTTAGTTAAAATATATTAAAGCATTCTAATAAGGAGTATATGTGGGTCACACCATTTAAAGATGTATAAAATTATGTAAAAAATATAAAAATTACTTATATCAATTTATGGACATATTAGAATGTTACAAAACTTGCATAATCATGCATTAATATAGGTTAAAAGCTTTCAAAAGTATGAATGCATAATTATATCCTTATAGGTTCTGTAAAAATGAAATAATTTTAAAAGGTAGACATTAACTCTCAAATTATTTTAATTTTGGGTCTATGTAACTATTTTATTGGAACAATATTTAGATTACTAAATAAATATGTAGTGTTAAGTAAGATTAATGGATTGAATTTTATTTTTATTGTCAACAATTATAAAAAATAAGTGTTTAGGTCACACTTAAATTGTTCTTTGGATAATCTTGGATAAAGATCATATGAGACAAAAAAAAGGTAAAAGGATGCTAGGGACACGCATTCCGATGCTCAAGTCAGTATGGGATCTTAGTAGGGGATATGTAAACTACAGAAACAGAGAGAGAGAGAGAGATTGTATTTGAGGGTCCTAGTATATTTAAAGTTAAGCCTGAGACAATCATGATTAAATGACAATTCCAATATAGACAAGGATTTTAGAGGGTTATACATCCCTAGTTTTTTAGGAGTCCTTTTATAGAATGGTTTCGGTTCTAGATAGAGTCTAACGAAACTATATTGTGGTTTGAATAGGTCTCCTTATCAGAGTTAAAATTTGACGTAGCTAATCTGCCAACTATAAAACTTGTCTTGTGTTAAGGTTGCCTAACACAAGTCCACCCTCAAGGAGATGTGGTGGAACTCATCTTTTCAATTTACATGATCTCTGTTGTTTTTAATGCATTAATTCTAGCACCTCTTGCTTAGATGATGCTTCTAAAGGCTCGTTTCTACTTGAATGACATGACGCTTCCATTTTGCTAACGCTTTTGTTTAATTATCACTTGCTTGGCACGCCCATTTGTTAGGCACTTACGTATTGTACCCAATGCTCTCTAATGATCGATACTTTTGTTGGATGTAATAGGGGTCGTACGCACAGCTCATCTTGTCCTACTTTTAGTAGTCTTCTATCTTGCATTATGCTATGGTACTTTTTTCAAATACACTTCCCTTGATATTGCTAAGCATGGAGCCTTGAAAAAGCTTCCTTAAGCCTATGCGCCATGCACACTAATGGATGCAATTTAATGCAATGACTACCCTAGACATAGATGTTCATTCATTCTAAGTGCCCATCAAAGTACCTTTGTTAGGTTGGCATGGTGTCTGATAATGCAATTTTTGTGCTAAAAGATCTTCTTACAACTTGAAATCTGTCGAAAGCAGATATGTATGTATGGTATCCAAAATGATGCCCGCAAGTCATAAAATGACATGATGCCTAGGCTTCCAAAGCTGTCTAGCTTTTGAAACTATATAGTTGTGAACATATGTTTGGGTCATGGCTAGCTTTCTTAAACCATCTAGCAAGTATTCTTTTGTAGTCAACTGTCGAATTATTTCAACGATCTCCATCATCCAACCATCCGTGAAAAGAAAAGATAGCTACAATATAGTGTTGAGGATTCTGTACAACAAAAATGATGATCTACCTTGTTTAGACAAAATGATGGTCAATTGAAGTAGTGGATTATGTTGATGGAGTGCATTTGGCAACACATGTTATTCCCGCTCTTCATTACAAGTAGAATTTGGTGTAGGAGACATCCATTAGGGAAAATAAAAAAATTGTGTTGATGTAATAGATTCAGCTAGTTCTTTATGATCAAGCTTGTACAATTCAAAAACTCAAATTAGATTTTCAAAATAATAAGGATGATTGAAATTATTAAACAAAGGTAGTAGCTCCATGTGCTTTCTACCAAGCTTCAAGCTACAGTGATGGATTTTTCTTTTTCTTTTTTTATTTTATCCTTTTATTGCGAAAGACCTTCGCCCTTAGCATTTTCCTTTAATATTTTATAAGAAGCTATCTAAAATAAATAAATATATGCATCACACGATAATGAAAAATTAGAGGCCTTTTATAACTATTGGTTTAGACCTTATGGGCGTCTTTCGTCCTTATTAGGATGCTTTCATGTAGGGACTTGTGGATGTGGGCCACTTGGGGCCTATTGTAGCTTTAGCAATAGCATAGAAGTACGGGGCTAGACCTCTTATAGACCCTTTTATTTAGGGTTAGACCTCTAATGAGAATATAAAATATCATATTTTATTCCCTTAATATTTAATCTTTTGCACTTATTTAGTTCCTAAATGTACTCATTATTTTATATTTCGATTTAGGAAATAAATAAAATTGTTAAGTGCAAAAAAAAGCTAATCGGATGATTTTGGACAGCTTCGACATTACTTCGTAATCTAAGCATCACTTCAAAGCTATTCTTGGTACATATGGAGACTGATTCAGCAAAAGTGTTAAACATATAAGATTCATACCTTTAAGTTAAATTTCTAAAAAAATTATGAATCATAGGATTTGGAGATCAAACATGGAATAGTATTTTATGGGCAAAATACTGCGACTGTCTCAAACTTTAGATTTGTTAAATATGATAAAGGCATCACTTATATTCAATTTTGGACAAAGATGGAGGATGATTGAAAAATATATTCAACATTAAAGTTGTATCCCTTGAAATTATATTTTCAACTCATCAAGAATTAAGTGATTCTGATATTATATAAGAAAGTTATGACCAAAATACCATATACTGTGCCTAGTAAATAGTAATGCAAGTGGCATTTGGACAGCGATTTGGGCATCATGGCACTAATGTAAGTGCAAAAATGACCCATTTTAAGAAGTTTTTTGATTATTTTGCACAAGGGAAGCTTGGAAAACTATATAGACATGCAAAATAATCCTAAATTGGGTTATTTAAAGAAGGAAAAAGTAGAAAATAGAACTTTTGAAGCTTTTTGGTGTAGAGAATTTATCCCTCTTCTCTTTTCTATTCTTTATTCCCTCTTTTGGTGTTTTCATGGCCCGACAGGGATAAAATTTTAATCTTAGTTTAGAAGATAGAAGCCTCAAAATCAACAAACTGTGAGATCTAATTTATTTTAATTGTTCAATTTGTGCTTTGAATATTCTTCTATACTTATTTTCATGATTATTGCATTTAATTGTTAGGAGGCCTACTAGTTTATTATTTATTATAATTTATTACTAAATTAGATATCAAATTTGTAATTATTTAATTACTCTTATCTGCGAGACAACTAGGGTTTAATAATTTACTACATCAGAGATTATTAAATCTCAGGAGGAATATTTGACTAAGTTTAATGCAATTGCATGTGCTTATGTTATTTAGTTTCACCAATTTATACAATCTCAAAGCTGCTATTAGATTAAACCTCGAGTGCATGTCTGGGGTTGTTTAGTAGTTAAGGTTATAATGTGTTTCTAATTAACTATGTGGAAGGAGAGATAGGAATAATGGTTTCAATGGTAAATGTTCAAAGTGAGAACTATTTATATTTGCATCAATGATCAATTATGAGATTTTGATGGTGGTTGGTTTGCTCTCTTGATTGATTTCAATATTTCATTTCTAATTGTGTTTTTAATTAATTCATTTAGAATATTATTTTCATTACACTCAAAACTCCCAATTTTCATTCACATAGCATAAAATTAGACTAGATATTCTCTATGGAATTGACCCTTACTCGCACTACTATAGGTAATTTAATTAGAGTATAGGTTCAAAAATTTGGCTGCCTACATAGCACACCAAATTTTTAGCGGTGTTGTTGGGGAGTAATTCTAGCTGATTTTTATGCTTTAGTAATCTTCATTTTGTTCTTGAATTTTTCTTCTTAAAAAAAGATTTTTCCTTATTTTTAAGTTTATTAGAGTGTCCTTGATTATTTATGACTGTTACTCGATCTTCTAATCAAGGTGATTTGCAGTACAAATCAGAAATAGAGAGAACTTTACATAGGTTAAGGAGTGAAGCTTATAGAAATTCTGAAGATGAGGAAGTCATGGCTGGCTGGAAATCAAACTTTGAAAGAGCTTGCTAGCTCTGATTTAAATCAATAACCCTTATGCATAACATTTCCTACTTTAGATGTGACCATTAATTTTGAATTAAAATCTGGACTAATACATCTCTTACCCACTTTTCATGGCCTTGCAGGTGAAGATCCACACAAGCATCTAAAGGAGTTTCATATGGTATGTACAAGTATGCAACCCACAGGTGTAACTGAAGAGCAAATAAAACCGAAAGCTTTTCCATTCTCTTTGAAGGATCTGACTAAGAATTGATTCTATTATTTACCCCTTAAGAGCATTACAACATGGAATGAGATGAAGATATTATATTTAGAGTAATATTTCCCAGCTTCAAGGGCAACCAACATTCGAAAGGAAATTTGTGGTATGAGACAACAAATTGGAGAATCCCTATATGAATATTGGGAGCGTTTCAATAAATTATATGCATACTACACCCATCATTAAATTAGTGAGAAGCTACTCATCCAGTATTTTTATGAGGGCCATCTTCCCATTGAAAGGAGCATGATTGATGTCATTATGGAGACGCTTTGGTGGATAAAACTCCTGAAGATGCAAGAAATTTGATTGCAAACATAGTAACGAACTCATAGCAATTTGGCACTAGGCGTAACTCTCTATCTAAACCTATTAATGATGTAAGTATTTCCTCCCTTAAACAATAGTTTGCAAGTCTAACTTCTCTTGTTTGTCAACTGGCTGTAGGTAATATGCAAATGGTGAAAGCTTGTGGAATTTATTCAGTGGTAGGGCATCCAACTGATATATGCCTAATTCTTCAAGAGGATTCCTTTGAGTAAGTAAATGCGATGAATGGTTTTTCTGGACAACCATAAAGGAAGTATGATTCCTGTTTGAACACATACAACTTAGAATGGAGGAATCATTGATGAATCTATAATATACTATGCTTTAATACCCAAATTCATATATTTTGAAACCTCATTTGGCATACTTTATTGATTTGTGATTATATTTGATGAGACATTATATTTAATTGAATTATTTGATTTTTTAGTCAACAAATCGTGTCAAAGAAAAGTTGAATGTGAACAAGCAGCACTTTGATGCTAATTCTGGCACTAATTGAGATGGATTCAGAAAGAGTGGTTAACATAAGAAGTGATAATCTTCAAGTCAGATATCCAACACAACAAAAATTAAACAATTTTGACAACAAATGAAGAAGAGGCATTTCAAGTGGATAGCATTCTGGAGCTGCAGGCACTTAACATTCACACACATCGGCCAAGTGGACAGCAAAGCGGCACCGCTGGCGCTGGAGATGGAGGACTTACGAAAATTTTGCATAAATCCTATTTTGGGGCTAGATTATAAACAAAACTTAACGGAGTTTTTGGAGTAGGTTAGTTAGGGTTTTGAGAGCACCTGGAGGCTACATTTCTCAAGGGTTTTTAGAGAACTTTTGGAAGAAGCTTTGAGGAGGAGGAGATCAATTTGGAGATCAAGAGGTCCGAGGTCATTACCAAAGAGTGAAGAACAAACTGAACAAGGAAAAAATCTGATTTGTTTTGGTTTTAATTATTTTTCTTCCTTGTCTTTGTGGTTTACCTTGGAATTAAAACTATGATGATATTTGAATATTATTTGTTTAATTTATTTTACATCATAAGTGGCTAATCTCTCTTTTTCTAGAGGAGAGATGGATTTTATGTTGAGTTCATGGTGTAATCAATGATTTTCTT
>JAYJMB010081262.1:6803-21860 GCA_036873735.1 Pouteria campechiana
ATGGATCACAATGGGAATTTTTTTATTAGTATTTCAACTACAGCTACCTTGCAAGATGGGTATCCTTGAGCTTGAAGTTGGTATATGCTGGGACGATGGTTCATTTACCTGTAGCCCCTGAGCCATTTCTCACACTATGTAAACGGTTGAGA
This sequence comes from Pouteria campechiana, assembly GCA_036873735.1. Classification (NCBI taxonomy): domain Eukaryota; kingdom Viridiplantae; phylum Streptophyta; class Magnoliopsida; order Ericales; family Sapotaceae; genus Pouteria; species Pouteria campechiana. The sequence continues at coordinate 6,956 of JAYJMB010081262.1, forward strand.
ACCAATCCACCAGTATTCTAATCTGCAAACCATTAGATCACTTGCAAATTGTGGAAAACAACGTAGTTCAATCAATTTCATGTGAAATGGTTCCTTACTCCATCTTTTATTGCCAAAGGCCTTTGGAGTACAAGATATGGGACGTAGGAATTTGGAAGTATGTCAACCTTAACAACGATTATTCAAATTGAAAGGAGGCGATAAGGCTACTAATACTTCCAAACTGAAAATAAAAACAAAATTGTTAAAAACAAAACCAAAAAAAAAAAATAAAAAAAAGCAGTAAAGCTGTACAAACCAATCAGGAAAGAGTATCTTCGGGCCGTCCGCTGCTGTTCTGGTCTGTTTTTTGGGTTCTACTTACGGGCTGCATGGTAGAGCTCAATGTAATCAAGGGCAGGCCTGTTCCAAGACCAATCTTGCTCCATCACCCGCTTGCACAATGAGTTAAACCATTCCCGACCATTGTACCATGCAGAGATTGCTCTGGGGAAAATCTCAAGGTTATGAGATAGTCTATCTTCTAGTAATTATGAATTAATCTCTAGAACTATTTGTGAATTAAATTAAATTTTAGTATGTGGGTTGAAGCCCTTGATGATTCAACCCAACAAAATGATGAACTTCCATTTTTGCATAAGGATGACAATGAAGACAGCATGAGAACCTGTTTTCCAGTGGGAGGAATTACTGAAAACAGCAGTCCTGCTCAGCTGCAAACTAGTGACACTCATGGTCCTTTAAAAAACTCAGTGATTTCATAAACAAAATGGTCATCTGATCCCACAGTACTGGAGATGCCCAGAAAATCCCCCAGTTGGAAAGCCCCCGTGATGAACATAGAGCATCTTCCTAGTGGCTGTCACAATGTTGGCTAATGTCTTCCAGCAGGGAAAATACTCAAGGCATCTTTATCCACAGGGGACCATCTGTTCAATGGTTTGGATCATGGGATCATAATCATACATGTACAGAACTCGCATGTTTGATGAGAAGATGACCACAGTTGCTTATGTGAATGTGAAACCGCAAAGTGACTTCAATTTGGTCAAATGACCAGAATGAAATTAGTCAGCAAAGGACAAATTTTTGCAAAAGCATGATACAATTTCTGGATAATGAAAGTCTCAAAGTAACCATGAAGGCGTAGATGCGTGCTTCTCAAATGACGTAGCCAACAAATAAATAAACACAGATATGGCCTGTGAATTGCACATGCATGTAGCCGAAAGCAGTTTTCTTCACATTCCTCTGGAAGAGAAAGGAATAACGAAAGGAAATAGGATGACAACTACTGTATTTGAGGCCCTTAATAAATGTTTCTCTATATCACTTCATATTCATAAACTATATGACAACTTTTTTGTGTGCAATTGGTGCATCCAAAAACAGTGCTTAAACACTTGTAATTATAATGAATCTCATCTTAAAAGGAAACTCCAGGTTAGACTTGTTAAAAATCCCCAGCATCAGTGCTGTGGCCTGGAAATTTTTAGAGCCTAACTAGAAAGGTTGCTCACATATGAAGCCATCACTGCGAAGATATCACTAGCTTTGCATTATTTAAATATGCAACGACCAAAACAATAGCAACCAATTGCAAAAAATATGAATCAAGAAAATATATTTGAACCATATCTACTAACCTGTTAAGAGCATAATCAACACCTGCAGTATCAGTACCATCAAAACTGAATCCATTTGGTTCAATACCTTGAGCCTGAGCTCTCTCTTTATCATGATCAACATCAAATACTGTATCATAAAGCCCTGTTAAAACCAAAAAAGGGACAATTAATTCCTCAGATGTTTCCTCGGAAGCATGGGATAAGCTTGCTTTGCATGACATCATTCGATAAACTAAGGATCCTTTGGAGATAGGGAAACAAGGTGGGGAAAAAGGATTATGAAAAGTGAGGGAAAAGAGGAGTAACGTGATGTGATAAGAGGGTAATGATAAGAAATAAAGTGAATAAAGATAAAAAATATGTAGGCTATTTGTACAAAGGATGAGAAATAATAATTAGACGCACAAGTAATAATGAGGAAAAGAAGGGTTATTAGGTAGTTAAGATATCACATCATATCAAATGGTGTGTAAAAAGGGGTGGAAAAGGATAGAAAAGTTTCCAACCTCTTTTCCTCATTAACAAACAAAGCCTAAATTGATATTACTATGAGCGAGGAACTGATGTATTTGCAGGAAAACAGTTACAAGTTGTGCATGACCATGAAGAATGGCTGTCATGTTCAAGATTGGGAGCTGACCTCTTTCCACACCATTCTTTGCTTTATAGAGGGTCAAACAGTTTGGAACTCGTGAGCAGGGCAGTACGGAATGTCCTAGAAGCTCTGGTTTCCTTCTGCCCTTTTATTTATTTATTGAACCTCTTAGTGTGGTAGAATGTTGCAGTCTGATGGTCGTGAGGCCATGCATCCATACTGTATGATGAATGTCTATATAAATATATGATTAATATCTGGTGTCTGCCAGCTTGTATGTTCCATATTCTGCTTTTCTTACCAACAGACACATCTGTCTCTAGGAGTTGTTTTTCAGGGTCCAAAGGGAAAAAAAATCTCATTGGACCTAGCTTAGAAGTTAGAACTACCAAAAATAACAAGAAAATACATACCTCCTGTTTTACGAACAATAGGAATGGATCCATATCGCATCGCTATAAGTTGTGTAAGGCCACAGGGTTCAAATATTGATGGAACAAGTATGAAATCTGAGCCTGCATATATCTATCATAATAAAATGGATTAATCATGAAGTGCCATATAATCACTGCTAGTTCCTCTGAGTTGATAGATGCTGAATAACTTCTCCTAGGAAAGAACTTACCAGGTGTGAAAGAGGCTCATCATAGGTTAAACAAAGACGAGCACGGTCAGCATGGGAAGAGTGCAAATGATTTGCAAGGTTAACAAAATCATTTTGTATGCGAGGATCTGGAGCTGAACCTAGCAACACAACCTGCCATCAAGATCACTTTCGCATTAACACGTGGACACAAATAACTAGAAGCGCCAAGTGAATTGATTATGAAAAACAAGCCATCAATGTCCACTTTGTTTCACAAAGTGCCACCAATAACTTATTCAAAATCATAGAATATAACTGTGTTTCTTGTGCTCTGCATTTGAAATTAAACAGACAAATAACCTGTCCATTACGCTCGAGGGTTTGCCGAATGGCATGCTTGATAAGGTGAATGCCTTTCTGATGTGTTAAACGGGAAATTATACCAACTAGAGGGTGATCAGATGTCTTCAGGCCAAGCTTTTGTTGTAAGGCAACTTTAGCAGACATTTTACCTTCAATAACATTTTCTGAAGTGTAGGAGACCTAGAACAACAAATGAGAATGTGGATCTCAACGTCAGCCAACTACAAGAAATCAGCACATAATCAAAGACATCAATTTTCAAGCTTCAACATATGGACATGACAATCATTTTAGGATCACTGCATGTGTGTGTGTGTGTGTGTTGCAACATCTAGCAACCAAGAAACATCGAACAAAAGAATTAAAAATATATGATACTTTACCGGAATAAATTTATCATTATATGGATCCCAAATATCTGGGTCAATCCCATTCAATACTCCATGGAACTTATAGAGATGGGGAGCAATGGCTGGATTTGATGAGACCTCCCTTGAATAATTGGGGGACACCTGCATAAGAGTTAAGAATAGATTAGGAAAAAGGCAAAAACAGAACATAAGACCGGAAACCATGCAACTAATCAAAACCATTGAGACCATTTTCAGGAGTGAGGACTCAGCTGTTTGCTAAGAAGGGACAAAAGTCTAACTGTTTCTCTTTCATTTGCTGCATCATACTCTCCTTAATGCATAAACAAAATGGTTTGCAAACGTTTGAAGAATAACAATGGACATAGATACCAAATAAAACAATAAAAAATAAAGAAAATTTATTTGGAAGGAGCAAAAGGAGGAGCATGTTTCAAGCTGTTCCTCCTCAGCAGAGGCACAGGGGCTGCAATCACAAATGTTCGTTGATGGTATGCATTGCACAAGTTAATATGGTTCTGAGATTGGTCAAATATATGATACCAACTATCTACCAAGACACCTCACAATTTAAACATTTTACCTACAATAATTCACAAATTCATTCAAAAGGGTGAGTTAATTGTTGCTCCATGGATTTCAATTTTGCTTTCATTTTAAATCTTGCATGGCATAATAAATTTCTCTGCAAGTCAAGAACAAACTGCAGGTATTTCATTTCCTATAATGCCCTCCCTCCATCATTGGAACACATATCTAAGTTATCCAAACTTTGTCCAAGGAATGCAATCTTTATGGGCTTGAAGCTTTCAAGAAGACAGATAATCTCTTAATTGAAAAGCAACAAAAAACAAAAAGCTCAGAATAAATTGGGAGTGGTAACAATCTTCAAGGAAGAACAGGAGAAGCCAAAGCCCACAGTATCGACAAGAATTAGCATGGTCAGCATGATTTACAAATATGACTTGTACTTCAATGCCAGAAACAATATGAAACAAGAAACTGAAAGTGTCCTAAATATTTCAGAAAACACTGGTTAAATTGCTGAAAATTGTACAATTTAATAATATATATGTGTTGCAGGTACCCACCGTCGTAGCCTTATCTGAGTAAGTGATGGCCTTTCCAATGTGGTTGGCTCCAAATTCAAGGTTATGAATTGTGAACAGAACTCGAGCACCACTAAGACCATAATGCATGTAGTGGTCTTTGAACAACCATGCAACAGGGGCACTAGACCAATCATGACAATGCAAGATATCCTGTGCATGGCAAAAAAAAAAGGCATCAGTGGAGGCCAAAAATACCTAATTGTAGCTGACACAATCTGGATAAAGAGAAATAAAACTAAAGCAAACAAGTCACTAAGAAGGTTATGCAGTTCTAAAACAATGAATTCTGCCGTGTCTTTGTATATAAAATATGAATGAATTCAAAGGTATACATATGACAAGAGAATAATTAGATATGCATCGGAATAGCAGTTATATATTAAATAACAGAATAGATTATTCATTCACATATTCCCTCATTCTTCAAAGACAAGGGACTCACTGGTCCAATAATATTAGTTATCCCACCCGTATTTTGCATTCGAAGACAACATAGGATCAGCATTGTTGGCCCCCCATATCACAAGCTGGTTCAGCTTTAACACAATAAAGATTGTTTTTAATGGAAGAAAATGATATGCAATCTTCAAAACCAAGATAAAATCTTTGTTGTGCCTGACAACATATCCAAGAAACTGAAGTTTAAGGATATGGAAAAAGATTACACAATAGCTGAAAACTCAAATACATGATTGCTACATAAATTCACAAAGCCCTCATGGCTATATCAGGTAGATGAGGATGCAGTTAGAAATTCACATGGCAAAATGATAGCCAAGTCATGAATCTAAGATTGCCACATAAATTCACAAAGTCCTCGAGGCTCTATATCAGGTGAATGGGAAGTGCTGTCAGAAATTCACATGGCAACGTTATAGCACAGTTAAAATTGGCAGATAAATAAATAATCCATTTTCAACCCACGTGGAAGCCAAAAATTGCAATTGCACAACTGCACTAACAGCTCCTCTACAATGCATGCTTTCGATTTTTGAGCAATCAGATTACATAAAATTCCCTTCAGTGCTTGTTTCTTTTCTGTTGCCAATAAGATAGTCTACAGATCCTGAAATAGTAGCCTCATCAATTTGTTTTGCATGTTTTCAGCAACAGAGTCTACAGATCCTGAAATAGTAGCCCCATCAATTTGTTTTGCATGTTTTCAGCAACAGGTTTCTTCTATTTGTAGACCTCTCCTGAATTTGGAGGATCCAAATTCATATGCAACTAGAACTAGAAGCTGAACTTCATTAGAAAAACTTCATGAGACTCAGACTGAAATTGCTTAAGGCAACACACATGCCATTATATTATCATGCCTATCTTGAATGAGAAACTGCATTACAGCATTACTGCATTTGTCTTGTAGCAGCAGATTGGTGGGAAGCATGATAAAAAAAAATGATAGGATTTATATATCTTTTGTTTTCATTGCAGTGGATGATGTTTCCCCTTCCATCTAGTATGTGTTCCATTTGAAGCAACTTTCTCACCAGCTCCAATCTTGCATTATTTATCACTTTTGGTGAACAGTATCCTCCCTAAACCCTGAATCCAATGTAATTGCATAGCAATCATGAGCTTGAATAAAGGAAGATCCATGCTGAAAGCTTGAGAATTCCAAAAGAACAACTGTTGCCCATTCAGAAATTATGCAAACATGAAAGCTTGAGAATTCAAAAAGAACATGCCTATTTGGAGGTGGTGCAAAAAGCTGAACTATTAATTAACAAAAGAATAGAGATCCATAAAAATTCATACTTATTAGCAAATGACAAAATGAAAAATTTCAAAAGTATGATCATCCATATCAGTCAGAAACTTACAGGATGAGCTCCACTTTGCAGTAAAAACTCCAGAGCAGCGTGACAGAAGAAACCAAACCTATCCCCATCATTCCTACAGCCATATATGCACCCAGCCCAAAACATCCTGCACAAGGTAGAATTGCTTCAAAGGTGTACAGAACGCACAGAGGTGGTATCCTTAAACCAATTATTACTATTATTTTTACTATCAAAGGAGTTCTTGCCACAAACAAAGTGAAAATTAAACTTCAAAACTAGAATTTATCGGGATTTTTTTAGTTACCATCATATGTCACTTCCCATCTAAGTGGAGTCAGCTACATGAATTCTATTACAACATTCTGTTTGATCTTAGGTTATGCACATGCATCAAAATAACATGTAATGAGATACTGGGAGAATTGGGTAGACTATAAACAATTGGGTTCCTCTACAGTAAAAAGGACCACTGCTTGCCTTTAATTTTCATTTCTCAACTCTTAGATGCTGAATCCGATGAAATATCTTCAGGTTCCGTCACTTTTTTTTTTCTTTTTTGTTTTTCTTCCTGCTTCATTTATCTTCACATTTTGGAATAGAAAAACTTACTTACAATATTTTTAGGAGCCAAATAAGGAAAGAAAAAAAAATCAATGTGTCAGAAAGTACACAATCTAAATGAAAATAGATATCATGAAGTCTCACTCCGAGGAAAGAAGAAATTTTCCTTTTTCCCTTTGAGAAGTTTTATTCTGCTAGTTGCACCATTACCAATACCAGAAGAATGAAAAAATGGGATGGTCCACCAAAAGGCAATCTTCCGATAAACTATGTACAAGTCAATTAATTGCTAGCTGGGTTTAAAGTATTTAGAGGGGATGAAGATCAAATGGGTCACAATCAGGGAGTCAATCTATTTTGTAGTCAAAGAAAATGTCATATAATCTTCATTTTAAAAATCTCTTATTTTAGATGTTTTAGAGGCAGAATGCTTGTTTTTGTGCTACTGCTTTTCCTCAAAATTGAAGCAAGAATATTGTAAATGCATAGAAATAGAAAAAAAAAGTAGCTGAAATAACAAAATGACAAAATATCAGCCTTACCCATTCTGAGGCTCTATAAAGTATACAGAAAGTCCTTCCACCCTTCCATACCAAACTTTTATTTCAGTGCCACCCCAATGATAGTTTTGATGGAATTGGAAGTCCCTCACCTGCATGACATGGCCACTAAGAATGTTCAGCTAAATTTCTGGAGTGATTATCTGATATAGGATGAGAGGGAAGACTTGGGAACAAAGACAAAATTTCTCCCAAAGGCAAAAAAATGATTAGGGAAGTGGAGCAAATTAGGGGAAGATTTGGAGAATGACTTAGAATTGGAAGAGAAAGCACTCATCAATCTTAATTCATTCAATAATGAAAACACCTAATATAAAGGATACTATTTATAAGTTCCACAAAGTAAAATTATCAATAATCCCTAACAAACCAAATTACAATGCAGCATTGCAGCCATATAATATGTCCTCCCAAATCAAATATCAAAATACTAATGTCCATGCCTATGCCTCACGAAAGTACAGAATCTACAGATCATCCATGGCTCATGGTCCCCATCATCAACATGATAGTCTGTTCAGTAGGAAAGAATAATAAGAGTGCATCTAGTTCTAGAAAAGATGCCTATATCAAGCATTCAAGGATTGTCTTATATAGAAAGGTTAACTAGTTAAAACTATGGCACAAAAGTACATAAATCATATTTAAAATTCAATCAATAGTTAACACCATACAATAAAAGCATGCATCCTACAACTAAAAGACCTTTGAAAAGGAAAAAAAATCCACACACAAATTTGGGACACAAATTTATAAATCTACTTTTTAAAACAGTATGTGTTCAGTGACAGTAGAAGCAATAAAGGCAGATGAACTGCCTTATCTCCTGCTGCTCAAAAGATGGTGAAAGGAAATCTTGCTAGCATTTCAGTAAGTTTAAGTGTTGTGGAAAACTTTTCCCAGGAATCTATCAGACCAGCTGCATTGCATTTGTATTGGAAGTTAGAAAACAACATGCACAGCAATGTCAAGTCTCAGCCGTTACAGGGCCATCTCATGTTGGTTCTCTGTAGCAGACTATTTTGACCCATGTAGGGTATTGCTGCCCGCTTCCACTACTTAAACATTTTTTGCATAGTTTGGTTAATCTTCAACTGATGTGAGAACAATTTTTTAATAAAGAACCAAAAACACATGATACAAGCAAATATTACTGCTGTTGGCAATACCATGAAACAAATCAACTGATGGAAGCTTACATTGGTAAGGTTCATACAATCGTACTTTGGAAGAATGATCTCAACATTGTGGCCCAAATCTTGCATGGCACGAGAAAGACTAGTGACAACATCTCCTAGACCTCCCACCTGCAATGAATGTATTTGGCAACAATATATGATTGTAAGTGGTTTTTCAAAGGTATCAAATTAAACATACTCATTAACAGCACCACCATTATTTATATATTAAATGTTTAGAAAATACAGTCAATGGTAATAATAACATCAGACTAAATCATTGATTACAAAAGGGTGATTGATGTATCATAAAAGTGGAGTGGTGGATCACCCATTTGTTATTTAGAATCTTAGATAATGGAATAATTGGGCCCCACTTATATGAACTAAAACAAGTGTAATCCATAAACTATTGCATCAAGCATTGGGTAATGCATCAAAATAATTTCCATGGGTGAACATACAACCCTTTTTCTGTCCATTATTTGCATACTTGTAAAGGTCAGGTCAATGATGCATGAACTCCCAGTTCCCATCTACTTGACTGCATTCTAGATAGTTGAATGCTGATAATAAAGCTTCTCTGAGGCATTTTCTTCTTTCCTATTCGCTTGAAAAGGGTTGGAAAGCAAGGATTAATCTGCCTTATTCATGCCCACCAAAATCGATTAATACCATAGTATCCTTTTCCCATCCTATACAAGCCATGCTCTTAGCATCAGACATTATCCTAATAGATACACAGCAACTTCTAGAAGCAAGATTCACTGGCATTTCTGAAGACTATCTATATTTCAGTGAGAATATTATATGTTACATAGCCCTGCCACTTCCATAAAATGTAGGCAAAGATAATCTAGAAGCTCATCAACCTCCAAGAGTTGGAATTTTATCCAGAATTCAATTAGCAAAAAGAATCTCATGCAGAGACATACAGTGGCGCATAAAGGTTTATCAGGCAACTATATGTTTATTAGGATCAATGGACATACAGATCTCACAGTAGATAATGGATTCAAAAGAAGCTGAAGAGCATAGAAACGCATGCATGGATAATGCCAGCATGTATATCTTTAATCCTCAAAAAATACAGGTGACCAACCTTTGCAATGGGTGCCATCTCCACAGATACGTGCACAATATGCATTGGTGGTGCCTTAGCGATTCCTCCAACCACAGGAATGTGATAGTCCATCCCATTCTTATTATCATAAATTCCACCGTCTTCACTCTCGGAAAAAACAAAATCCATCATGTATGCATCTAATGGAACCTTGACTGAAAAAAGACATCAGCCAAAATTAGAGCATGTGAGCGAAGAAACTATAAACTAAAATGCCAAGCTAACAAATGAAATGACTATCCTACTCCTATAAATTATCAAATGCTTTAATATGCTTCACTTCAATGTGAATTGCTTATCAACCAAGAGTCACGACACAATTAAGGAGCTTAAAGATAAAACCACTGTCACTAGATATGATAAAGAGAAGTGCACTAAAAGCATGTTCATCAAAGCAACAGGTGAGCAAAAAAACAAATAAATTATGTAAGAACACAGCAAAGGAAAAAGGAGAAAAATAGTCAAAAGATGAGGAATGTAAAATAACAGCATTTCATTGAGATTGAGTGCTGCAACAAGAGACAGCCTTCTAGCAGGATTTTTTGGGTCGGCTTCACGGAGCCACTTCCACTGGTGTTTTAATACTTCAGACACTGAAACAAAATCCTTATGTGAAAATATGGGATATCAATTTATCTGTGGCTTGAATGAAAACATTCTTTGTACAAAATTTAGGACTAATGCAAGACAAAAGCCAGAAATGCTGAAAGACAAAAATCAAGATACTAAGCAGCACAATGTTGTTCCTATTTGCAAATTTTAGAGATGGGCATCTCATTTATTGAACTTAACAGAATTTACAAATAAGAACTAGGAATGAAAAGAGACAGGACCCCAGCATCAGCATCCATTTACACATGCAGAAAAGCTCACCTGTTACTTTGACATGAGAACCATTTTTTGCTGGTGTCATCTTTTGAGGAGGTAATGGGCCATTGCGGTAGGTCCAACGGTTAAAAGAACATCTGAACCAGACTTCTGGTTTCCCACTCAGTACGGTGTTGGAGGGATTATAGAAAACTGTAACTGTAGTTCCTGCTTGGACATCAAGTGGTTCAGTGTAGACAATATGCTTTTGTGACAAAAGAAACATTTTCATGGTTTTTTCCCTTGTTTCAGCTTTCATGCGTGCTGTTTTCTCAGCCTGCAAAAACAAACGGAAATTAAAGAAATAAATCAAAAAAATAAATCGACTGCAATACCGTTGAAGATAACGGATATGGGATGTAGAGAACAAAACACACACAGAGAAACAACATGATCATCTGCACAAGGAAGAGTTTCTATTGACTCAAGCCCATATAAATGACACTACAAAGGCTGTGTTTCACTGAATCAGATCCAAAATGTTTTCAGAGGATATATTGACAGATGACAAGGGATATGGACAAGTGAGCAGTTCCAGTATCTTGGATTGTGATTCGTAAGACTAGAGATAAGCCTAAAACTTTTGTGATCAATGAGTAACAATCAAACTGAATGGAAATTCTCTACAATATTACACCAATCAAACTTTTATGGGAGAAAATGTTGCATGGACGAGGAACATGTTCACAGAATGAACATGGTTAAAATGGGATTGTCAAGAAGGATGAGGGGCATGGTAGATTAAGCAAAGCTCAAGTATTCAACAATAATGACCATGGTTGAAAATTGAAACTAGACTAACCTTCGCACGTATAGCCTCTTCTTTTTGCCTACGTTCCTCTTGAAGTCTTCTATATACCCTGTATTCTTCTTCAACCCAATACAAGTCTTCCGGTATTGATTTAGGAAGAGACACATGAAAATCCTGGTAGTTATTGTTGTCATACACCTTTGCGCTACCAGGTGGTCCATCAGCAAAAACCCAATCCAAGACAAGGGCTCGATCAGGTATGACAACTGATAAACAGTAAATAAATGTGAAAGTTAAATTTTGCAATTAATCAGCAGAAATAAAGAGAATTTTAATTGAAATTTTTATTTTATAAAGTATAAAAAACGAAATCCTTATATTATTCAAATGAATTTTCCATGTTCACAGATGATAATACTAGTATGCCAAAAATATGTATCAAAACTAATCAATAGTCAATAGGAATAGGGGAAGAATTAATCAAAATATAAAAAACAAAACTAATCAATAGCCAATAGGAATAGGGAAGAATTAATCAAAATGTGAAGAATGAAACCAATCAATAGCCAATAGGAATAGGGGAAGAACTAATCAAAATATGAAGAAAAACAATTTGGTATCCTCGCATACCATGTGCATACCACCAGTCACCAGCCTCTTTGTCAGCACGGACAAGCCTTTCCACAATAGTTAATCCATCTGACCAGTTATTATATCCCCCATGAATCCAAAGCTCCTTAGCCTGGGAAAGTGGATGAGAACTTCGGTTGTAATATACTTTCACTGTATCTTCACCTTTGAACTCAGTAGGCTCTATGTACCATATATTATAATCAGAAGGCACGACCCTTAACTGATTCAATTTCTCTCTTCTTTTCTCAACCTCCAACTTAGCCTGTGCTCTATCGGCTTCATTTGCAGCCTTCTCTGCCTCCAACCTTCTCTGCTCTTCAGCTCGTCTTTCCCTGTCAGCTTCCTCAGTGGCTAACCTTTCTAGCTCCCTTCTTTTTTCTTCTAGCAAGAAATCTTCAAATGCAGATACATCCATGCCACCTTCAACTGGTAAAAAGAAATCATTTGAGTTGTTATTCTCATAGATATCATCTCCATTGAAGAAGACAAAATCCATCTTGTATGCTTCCTTAGGAATGTACACCTCACAAGACCACCAGTCATCTTTAAGATCAGTCTTTTGCATCTTTTTAGTGAATGATCTCCATCTCCAATCGTTGAATGCCCCCATTATCACAACATCTGGTTCATGTTTCAAGGAAGAGAGACTTCTATTTAGGAATACTTCAACACTTTGGTCAGGTCTCACAACTTGAGGATGAAAAAACAACTTATTTCCTGAAGAAAAGTTCTGTGCAGCAAGTTCCTCAAGTAGTTGTTTGCGTGCTCGTGCTTCCATCTCCAGCTTCTGTTTCATCAATGCTTCCTCATGTGCTCGTGCTTCCATCTCCAGCTTCTGTTTCATCAATGCTTCCTCACGTGCTCGTGCTTCCATCTCCAGCTTCTGTTTCATCAATGCTGTCTCACGCGCTCGTGCTTCCATCTCCAGCTTCTGTTTCATCAATGCTGTCTCACGCGCTCGTGCTTCCATCTCCAGCTTCTGTTTCATCAATGCCTCCTCATGTGCCCGTGCTTCCATCTCTAGTTTCTGTTTCATCAAGGTCTCCTGTTGTGCCAGAGCTTCCTTCTCTAGCTTCTGTTTCATCAACGTTTCCTCATGTGCCCGTGCTTCCATATCTAGTTTCTGTTTCATCAAGGTCTCCTGTTGTGCCAGAGCTTCCTTCTCTAGCTTCTGTTTCATCAATGTTTCCTCACGTGCCCGTGCTTCCATATCTAGTTTCTGTTTCATCAAGGTCTCCTGTTGTGCCAGAGCTTCCTTCTCTAGCTTCTGTTTCATCAATGCCTCCTCAAGGGCTGGCACATCCATTTCTACCTTCTGTTTCATTGACTCCTCAGTGTATGCCTGGGCCTTCATTGTTAGATTCTGTTTGGTTAATTCCTCCCCCATGTCTGCTTCTTTGTCCAGTTCACCTAACTCAGTTGTGGATTTGTCAGTCTCAACCATGGAACCTTTTGTCTCTAGATCATCACTCCCAACCACAGGTTCCTTATCCACAACAATCTCTCTCTTGGCAAGTATTTTCTGCTCCTCCAGCTTAGCACTTTCCTTTATGTCATCACTCATACCTTCAGGCTTCATACCAACTATAACTGAACTCTTTTTAACTGTTTCTGGCCCACCCAACTCTTTAGTCTCATCAGTTTTGGCCGCGGTTGTCTTCTCCACCACACCATGACTTGTAACAGTGGGAGAATGTTTTTGTGTTGCCTTATCTGTCTTCTCTTCTGCCTCAACTGATCGCTCCTCAGTGTCCCTCCACATGTCTGTTTTTGTTTTGAACTGACTGCTTGAGCTAGTTTCCCTGACAAAGTCCCTTTCCCATTCTTCACTTGTTTCGGCTTTCATTTCAGCCAATTTATCTCCAGGAATATTATATTCATTCGAATCAGACATACTAGAACTTTCCTTTCCTCCACCATCACTTTGGTGCCTCTTCTGGGTGCTCATTCCTACCTCGGATTTTGGCATGAATCCCTTGGGAGCTGGCCGATTCACAAATTTTCTCTGCCTTTTCTTTGAATAGTCTACAAAGATCATTAAGGAAAAAGAAATAAAAATAGCAAGAAAAGAATAAGCATCAGTAGTATATGCTGTTGAGTAACAACCAAATGGCACTGACCTGCACTTGCAATAATGAGAGCTGTAACCCTGTTTCCTCTAAATTCTTTGCTATAAAGCGATGACTGGAAGGAAACAGATGAACGAGAAATGATAAGTTGCAGAAACCTATATCATTGAAATTTTCATTCTGAAAGACCATCAATTGGGATGTGATGCTGTTATTTACAGAAGCTATCTCACACAAGTTGTGTATTACTAATAACATTACAAATGAGAACATGGGCCCAAACCATCTTGATGGGATCCAAAATTAAATTAATCAAGCATCCTAATGAATGATAGATGGTCTCCAATATATTCCCAATGAACATTGGCATTGTTCACATACAGCTGAAAAATTAGAAACGGTTTTCACACAACAGATGTTCAATGTTTGGGCACAACACAAGAAACGTCATGATCATAAGATGACTAAAGATGTGACAGGTGAATATGGCATCAGCAAGATGATAACAATTCTCTAATCTTGACTGTTTACTTGATCAGCTAAATCAGTCAATCTCCACAACACAAACCTGTCACCACAAAAATCAACCCAGCATCTACAAATGACGAATTCTTAACATCACAAATAATAGAGATTATATGCAGAAATCTTCATTCAGCAATTCAGAAAGACAAAATAAAAGGCATCTAAGTGAAACAAATCTTTTTATTTTTCACCATTT
>JAYJMB010081273.1:0-20443 GCA_036873735.1 Pouteria campechiana
AATCTGACAAACAACAGGTTAATTCGGCTTTTGCATTGGCTTTCAGTTTGGTAAACTTTTTACTTGAAAGGGTACACTTGAAAAGGTGCAAAACAATGTAATGAATTAAACATGCAAAAAGAAATATATGCATATCAAGCTAGAAGGAAGAAGATGAAGCTCGTGCCAAACTTCTCCAAGAAAAAGCTCCCACAAAAATCAATAGAAATCCCTATTGAAAATGTCGATGAACGGAGAGTTTCCACCAATGAACAGATGATAAATCCTTATTCTCCCAACAATGGAGGAGAAAAAATGCAGAAAATGAGTTCTCTTAAGAGAACTATCAAAATGGTGATGAATGCCGAAACCTCTCATCTGCAAATCCAAAATGAGAAGACAATGGCAAAAGAATGCAATGGCATTACCCCTTAACTAGCTTTATAAATACGTTAATGAGCTACCGTTATGCATAGCAAAAGCCCAAAATGAAAATGTGGAAAAAGGTTTCTACAAAGATTTCCTAAAGTAGAAATCAATGGCAGCTTTTTGAAAATTCAAACAAATGGTTAGGATCACAACTTGCAGATTAATCTGGTCCAATATGAAGTATATTATGATTTTCCAAGAGGAAGAATAATGGCCAGCACCATACTCATTTTGTCAAAATGCTTACCCATGTTGGAGGGCCATTAGGGGGCATTTGTTAGGATATTAGAAAATCAAGATAGAAACTATTAAATAGGGAATTTGGTGACTTAACCAAATTATTAGTATTTTGGTAAAATGGTATTTCTAAATCACAATATTTCCTTGGAAAATGCATTGCAAAACACTATAAATGGAGTAAAAAAAGATGACAAAATTCCACCTAAGGCAAATTAGCCTTTGGTTCCTCTACCCTACTAGAGGAGGTGAAGGCATAACTCTATTTGGCCTTTGGTTACGCTACTAACTAGAGGAGACAAAGGCAAAACTTCATTTGGCCTCTACTTACTAGAGAAGGTGAAGGCAAAACTTCATTTAGCCTTTAGTTCCTTTATCTACTAGAGGAGGTGAAGGCAAAATTTTATTTGACCTTTGGTTCCTCTACCTACTAGAGGAGGTGAAGGCAAAACTCTATTTAGCCTTTAGTTCCTCTACCAAGTATAGGAAGTGCAAAAATTACACTTCACACCCAAGTAGTGGAGGTGAAGGCAAAGCTTCAAATGCTCCTTCATTCCTCTACTTAGTAGAGGAGGTGGGAAAATTACACTTCACATCTAAGTAGCGGAGGTAAAGGCAAAGCTTCAAATGCTTTTTTATTACTCTCTCAAGTAAAGGAGGTGAGAAAATTACACTTCACACCCAAGTAGTGGAGGTGAAGGCAAACCCTCAAATGCTCTTTGATTCCTCTACCTACTAGAGGAAGTGGAAAAATTATAACTCAGACCCAAGTAGTGGAGATGAAGGCAAAGCTTCAAATGTTCATTGGTTTCTCTACCAAGTATAGGAGGTGGAAATTTTGCAAATCACACCCGTGTAGTGGAGGTGGGAATTTTATAAATTATTCCCAAGTAGCCTATAAATACCCCCTCCCTTTCTCACTGGAAGAGACAAACTTTTTGGACCGAAGGCTTTGATAACTCTTCAAGAGGCAAGTACTTCTCCTTATGCTAGAGGCTTTTAACCTACTTGATATTTCTCTTGGTGCTTAAGGGCACTTTGCCATGACCCTACCATGGTACACACGTAGGTCCCACCCACACTGTGGTATTGGTGGATTCCACATGATTAATGAACAACAGGATACAATCGGTTTAAACAATTAAAACATAATTAAACCGGTTAAACATTGATTAAATCATGTAAATGACAAAGCTACCTTGAAAATGCCTTATAAATCAAGGAAATGATAACATATACTCTACCCATTATCTTAAAGTTGATTAAGGATTGTCATTAATACTAATTATTATTATTAATACTAATCATGATTAAGCTTAATTAACTCAAAATATAATTAGGCTTAATCCAAATAACCTATTTCTACGATCTCTCACAAGCTGAAAGCAGGGATTGCTCACTTCTAGTTTTTCAAGGGATATTAGAAAACACAATCCCACCAATCATTCAAAAAGACTAAGTTACAATCGAGTCACTGAATCATGACTCACTGAGTTAAACCTTAGTAAACACCACTTTCCAAATCATTCAAAAGCCTAAGTCTAAGACTGAATTACTGAGTTATAACTCACCAAGTTAAACCTTAGCAAACACCACTCACCAAATCACTCAAAAGCCTAAGTCTAGGACCGAATTACTCAGTCATGATTCACTGAATTAAACCTTAGAAAACATCACTCACCAAATCATTCAAAAAGCTTAAGTTAGGACTGAGTCACTAAGTTAAACCTTAACAAAATTATTTCAAAGTAACCAAAACTCAGTTAACCTGACCCAATCTTCCTAAGCTTCTTATAGGCAATGTGAGAAAGATTACCAAAACCTAGTTAACCTGATCCACTCTTACTAAGCTTCTCATGGGCAATGTGAGAAAGCTAACCAAAATCCAGTCAACCTAACCCACTCTTCCTAAGTTTTCTATGGGCAATGTAAGAAAGCTAACCAAAATCTAGTCAACCTGGCCTACTCTTCCTTAGCTTCTCATGGGTAACATGAGAAAGCTGACCAAAATTAATCAACCTGGTGTACTCTTCCTAAGCTTCTCATCGGCAATTTGAGAGAGCTGAGCAACTATTTTCTTCTAGTCTCTTTCATGTCTAAATATAATAGAGATAGCCCGATCCTAAGTCCTTCCAGGATATGCAAAATAGGTTACAAAATACTTACTATCTCTATGATTTCTCACAGTTAAAATAGTAAAAATGACATGATCTTGATTCCATCTAAGACATACCAATTATATCAAAATATTCATTCTTTAGGTTGGCCTAGAGTCCAGCAATCCAGTCTAGAATTGTGTTATCCTTTCCGCCCATTGGCTTGAGACGATCTCCTAAATATCAAGTCATCACAATGTGCTTAGCGATCCTACAGACAACACACATTTATTTTGAGAGAGTGTGTATTTTATTTTTGGGTCTTTAAATGCATTATACTTTTCCTCTTAATCAAAGATTTTCTTCTATTGTGAAAATGTAATTAGGACTAATTATGGTTTGGATGTGAATATTCAATTTTATGATATATACACAGCAAGTATAATTAATTAAGGACATCAATAAAAAATAAAAATTATTTGATTTATTCAACAAATGATAAATCTTTATGTTGTTCTAATTTTTTTATTCTAGTTCATCTTTTTGTACTTGTTACACATGTTTTCCAAGGAAATTGAACTACTTATTCTTACCGCCCCACTCGCTCTTTGTATATGTATCCATTTATTCTGCATCCCAATCATAGAGGTGCATCACATGCGTCCCATTATTTTATATCTAAACTCTAAATCTGAACTGCCGTAGCTCTAGGCTTGACTTTGATTGATTTCGGTGAGTTATGGTTGAACTGGCTTGACTTTGATTGATCTTGGTGAGTTATGGTTGAACTGTCAAAGCTGGAAGGAAACTCGATACTTCCAAGGGGCATGATCTGATCCATCTAAGCTATTCATTAGTTAGATTTCGAATATTTAGGCCTAAGTTTGGGATGCTCAACCAATGCACGTTGGGATGGATTAGGTAGTTAGTTATTCACAGGCTCCAGTTGGTTTGATGTCAGCTGGCTCCACATTTCGTCAATCTATCAAACTATAAGTTTAAAAATTAGCCCATGTCTTTAGGATGAGATTGGGGCCGAACAGATACAACATAAAGGATGATGTAATATAGAAGATGCGTTTTGCATTTTGGCCTTTCAAGTTTTGCCATTTTGCACTTTTTGCATGATAAGTTTTAATTTTGAATGGAGTAATTTGAGATTCAAAGCAAATTGCACAAGAGTTACCTCCCCTTGTGAAGTCAATTAATGCGACTCAGTACTAGAATAGATGACAAAAATGCTTTTCTATTTCCCTGAGCACGATGCATATCTTTTTTTTTTAAATAACAATTATGCCTTTTAACTATCTCATTCATATAAGATGAATAATTTGGAGAGTATAGGTGTTTGATTTTTACTGGTAGGTCTCGTAAGCAAGGAAGGAATTTTAATGAATATATTCACCCAAAAATAATTAATCTAATTTTGCAACTTTCACGAGTCTTTTATTACACGATATTTATATTTTTGATATAAAAAAAGCGATGCCAAGGATGATGGTCCACTTGGATTTCAACAAAAAGCCAAAATGGACCCAAAAATTACAAATGCTATGCTGCCATGGAATGAAAGGTATCTCTTGTGTACTTTGTATCAAACTTTCGAGCTGTTGGGCCAAAAATTATAAAATCTCGAAAATGTGGGTGAATAATATGCACAATCCTTATTAAAAAAAGGTAACCGCTGGGTAGAAAAGCGTGTAATTGATTGATAATGACTGAAAAATGAAGTAATGAGTGAAAAGAGCAGTGGTATTGGTATAAAAAAATGGATAATAATAGTATTAATATGTAAATGTAGAAATTTAATTTTTTTAATTTTAATTTAAGAGCTGAGTGTACTATACATTGGGTATAAAACAAAATGCAGGAGTAGAAAAACTACCACCAGACTTGACTTACTAACTCATCTCCAATTAAAAAGTGTCCCCAATGTTGCAACCATTTTTAAAGCTAAATTGGGTGCCGCGCCGCGTGGGGAAATGTGGGATTGCATGCGTATGGATTATGCTGGTGTAACAGAGTATCAAAACTTTCAACAGAGCCAAGACTCTGCTTTGATCATAGAGAGACGACTTGTCTTCTTCTTTTTGTCTTCTGAGCTTCTCTCGACGGAGACGACGGCCATGTCTAGGTTTTCTCAACGGGCGTCTGCTTTTCTCATAATCATTTCTGCATTCTTCAATGGATGTTGCAGCTCATACGCTGATTCTGCTCATGCCACCGTCTCTGCCGCCAAAGTCAAACAGGTCTCATGGAAGCCAAGGTCCCTCTCTCTCTCTCTCTCTCTCTCTCTCTCTCTCTCTCTCTCTCTCTCTCTCTCTCTCTCTCTCTCTCTCTCACTCTCTCTCTCTCTCTCTCTCTCTCTCTCTCTCTCTCTCTCTCTCTCTCTCTCTCTCTCTCTCTCTCTCTCTCTCTCTGCTCTGCTATCGATTTTGATATTTTTGAGTGATTTTGCTTCTGCAGGGCTTTTGTATACAAAGGCTTTCTCACTGATGAGGAATGTGATCATTTGATCGAGCTTGTGAGTACCCGAATTCACTCATCTCGCTCCCAATTTGATACATTTCGATACAACAAAATGGAAAGATGGCATTTTTTTTTTAAATCCTTTTGGCCCTGCAGCTGCATCGGTGATCCATAAATTTTGTCATTGCTGATGCAAAATTCCCTTTGCTTCTCTTTGGGCATGGCATAAGTTATCTGGACGCTTCATCCATTGGCGCTTTGTATTAATGTATTGTTAGCTGTTTGGTTGGAGATCCTGCAAAGAATCAGTTCTGCAGTGATGGCGATGTGCTGCCCGTTGATTAAAAACTGCTTTTGCTGTATATTATTGCTAGAGAAGAAACCAAGTCACATCGCCCCATGGTCCCATGTACAGGGATGATGTGGGCAGTTGTGTTGTTCATGCATGGTGCCAATATCCAAATTGGGGATTTTCTATGGTTCAATCTGAGAAACTTGCCAGTTAGTGGCTTGAATATGATTTGGAGGGTTAGAATGAACAGGCTTTATTAGGTAGTCCCACCAGTTGGATGATGCTATGATTCTGGACATGTGTTAGTAAGCATTTTGTTGGAGAAATATGCAGGAGTTGCATAATTAGATGGGGAAATTTTGGGAAATGGGCATTCAAAATTAGTCTTGCCATTGGACCCACATTTATGACAATTGATGAATAAAAGGAATTCCTTCCATTTTGATGGTTTATTGTATCTTTCCTCATGAAAGAAATGGGCAGATTATTTTGTTCTGTTGTTTTATGAGATTAACTCTTTTTAAGTTTTTTTGCTGTGGTTGTTTTGTCCTTGCCTTGCAAGTCACACAAGAAAATGTGTTTCTGTGCTTCTTGGGTTTTTCAGGCCAAATCAGAGCTCAAGAGATCAGCAGTTGCAGATAATTTGTCGGGGCAAAGCAAGCTCAGTGAGGCGCGTACTAGCTCAGGGATGTTTATTAGCAAGGGAAAGGTAGCCTTTTGGGTTTATTCCATCTGCTGTATTGGTTGCCTATAGGCATTGGCATTATTTTTTGGCTTCAATTAACTTCAGGCTGAAGGGCAAAGACTTATTTGCTTACTTTTTTCTTGTGAAAGATGTTACAGCCATTGTTGGTGATTTGTTTTTCATTAGCATGTATAAAGTTATAAGTTAATATTTTATGAATAAGTAGTATATGATTGATTCTCCATGTCAGCTGCACACCAAAGCCAATTGTGGAGCTATAAGAAACTTGACATTCATGTATTTGTATGATGAAATTATAAAAAATGTAGTCTTGCCATTGTTAATGAATCTTAACTAAATCAGGTGAGCAGCATCCTGCCCTCCCACTCCACTCCATTATGGAAAACAATTCTGCCAAAAATTTGATGCCAGCTGCCACGCTGATATAATCCTCCTTCCAGGCTTGTGATCATCAATGAGAGTGCAGAAACCCTACTGCTAGAGTTAGAAAAAAAGTAATCTCAAAAAGAAACTAGAAAAATGATCACATAAATGGTTAAATGTAAAGTTTAATGTTACATGATCTGTAGGCTTGTGTTCACCATGCAAATGAATTGCCCTTTCACATTTTTATGAATCAAATACATGGTATTGGTAAAACAGACTCAGTAAAGATTCTATTTCAACTTGTATGTCAGTAAGATCCATTGATATTTCATGCTAGTTACTTGTCTAGAATTCAAAGCCCAAATTGCCAATGTTAGGTAAAACTTTGCAAGGTATTGAAAATCTCAATCCTTTCTTTTTATGCATATAGTACATTCATAGTGTGTTGGATTTTTCCGGATCCATGAATTTTCCCTGGGCACATACAACATTGCCTAATGAGGCAATGTGTGAACTTGCAGTTCCTTCTATTGTAATTTTGCCTGGAAATGAACTGAATATATTCGTGCTTGTAGAACTTTTTACAAAAAGGATTCAAACCTTTATTCTCATTTTCTATCCATTAACCTTTGCATTTTGAGAATCAAGAACTTTAAGGGTTCAAAATAAATAAATAAATAATGTAACTCTATATCAATCTCGTGTGAAATTCCATTTCCATGCCTCAGGTGACTCTCTTCAGTGTTAAGATTGTTTGGTTTGAAATATAGATGACCATGTTAAGTTCTCATGTTGACGTGTTTTTTTCTCTTTCTCTAAACACTACATGGTGGTCACTTTGGTGCTGTCTTGAATGCAAATGGTTGACGTATGAAAATTTTTTAACCTTGCATCCAAGTAACTTTTGATTTGGATTATGATAAATGACTTCTATAATGTGTGCTCTTTCTCCCTTATTCGAAAGGCTATAAAGCAGTTTATGACATTGTTTTGTAGGACAGGATTGTTGCTGGCATAGAGGATAAGATTGCAGCATGGACTTTTCTACCCAAAGGTGTACTATCTGTTTAAACTTTTTTCATCTTTATTCTTTTTAACTTGCATGTTATTCAACCTACACTAGGCAACTCTTGCTAAAATGAATTATCAAGTGCATTCGAATTGTTCAAGGTTAAAATTTCAGAATAAAGTCTTTCTGATGTCCTCTTATGCTGTAAGAAACTTCTGGTTAAGCAAACTGTCAGTCAGAAAGTTCCTAATCCAGATCATTTAAATTTTCTTCTTGGAAAAGAGAATGTGTGGGTCTGTACATTATACTTCGATGTCTGCATTATTCTTATATTATTTCTGGGCGATTTTGAATTATTTTTCTCTTTATATGTAATATGGGGTACATTTAGCCACAATTGGTCGTTTTTAGAAAAAATCTAGTTAGATTCAATAAATACTCTACCAACCTATGAAATAATTCAAAGAATTGATTGCTTGTCAAAAAAGCAATAAGGAAGAAATAAAGAACACCTTGGTAAAAGAGAGCAGTCCAAATTACTTTATTACAGGGCAACATCTTTTCATTTTCACCAAAACTTAGGGTCAGGGTTTTAGATGCTGGCTGATATAGTTTGGAATCATTTGATCTGGCATGGAGGGCTTATGTCTGTTGCGTCCATTTGTATGTTTGTTATGTGTGGTAGAAGGGGGCTGCAATACTGATATTTTTATCTGTGGCTGCCTTTCGCTCATTTTTGGTTTACTTTATGGTGGTTAAGGGATGGAGGGCCTTTCAGAAACTTTTTCCTAAGTTTATGGATGCTGTTTTAATTTGTGCATGTGTAGTTAGAAGTGGCAGGAATACTGATAGTTTCAATACTGTAGACTTGATTTAATTTATAGTGGTCATAATTTCCTTTTGATTTCTTGATTTAAACCTTGGTCTGATGCATTAGAAACTCTTGATAATTTTTATGGTTTTAGTCAATCTTGTGTACTTAATGAGTTTTATGCTTGGGATGAATAAACATGATCAGGCAAGTGATTGTAAGAATGCTTAATTGAAGATTAAATTATAATGAATTCTTGAGGAACAGCTAAAGTTCCAAGATGTTGATGGGTTTGTAATCATCATACATGCAAAACTAGCATTTGTGTGTGCTGATGGCTCTCCCTAAAAGACATTTTCTTTGATTTCCTCGGCTGCAATGGGGTGCAATGATGCCACAGAATATTAAATGGCATGCTGATTAGAGGTTTCTTATTTCCAGAAAATGGTGAAGACATTCAGGTGTTGAGATATGAACAAGGACAGAGGTATGAACCCCACTATGATTACTTCACTGACAAGGTAAATGTTGCCCGTGGAGGCCATCGATTTGCCACTGTACTCATGTATCTCACAGATGTGGCAAAAGGTGGTGAAACTGTATTTCCTGCAGCAGAGGTTAGTTCCTTCTTTACTTTTTCACTTTTACATTTTGATTGACTGCTCCATCTTTTGGTTTGTTAAGCGTCCACTGTTTTATTTGAGGAAAGAATGAAATCTCTTGTAACCTTCATGAAATGCATCTCTACATGCAGAGGCGGATGCAAGATATGCATATCATGTAGATCACCTAGTGGCTTATTAGCCTTATTTCCTGTTGTAGCTACATCTTGTGGATAACCTGGTGGCTCATTTCCTGTTGTAGCTACATCTTGTGGATTACCTGGTGGCTCATATGCACTCCCTGGTTGGGTCTTATGTGTACAACAGGATTTAAACTTTTGTCTCCCTCTTTGTCACATACATTTCTCTGTTTTCTATGGATGGATAACCAGATGATGTGGACAGCAGTTACATTAATTGGAGAAAATCACAGTTATTAGGAGTCCTTATGTAATCCATGGTGGAAAGATGGTAAGGCCAGAAGGCTGCAGTGATTAGGAGTCCTCAATCCTCCTGGAATCCATTGTGGGGGGACAGTTAAGACCTAGATTGAAACAGGGAAACTGGACCAATACTGTCTCAACTTGTAGAAGGGGTTTGTGACAACTGCTATGTGAAGTCTATACAAGATGAGGAAATGTGGTAGGAAGGGCATGTAAACTGAAGTGACAATATCTACTCATGGGACCCCCATAATGAGTGGGTAGGCATGCATGAGCCTAGAAACTATTTTAGATTAGGTGATTGTTGCAGTTATGGACATCTTGCTTTCCTTCAATTAATATGGATTTAAAAACTCATTCTTATTTCATCTGGGTAAATGCTATTCTCTAACCATTGGCATAGGAGCCTCCACGTCATAGAGCAACTGTCAAAGAAGATTTATCAGAATGTGCAAAGAAAGGAATCGCAGGTGAGTTCTACTAGAAAAAAGTATATAATTTAGAAATATTTTTATATCTTCTCATCTGAGTTGTGAAACCTGCAGTAAAACCACGAAGAGGGGATGCCCTTCTTTTCTTCAGCCTCCACCCCAATGCCACTCCAGATGAGAGCAGTCTCCATGCAGGATGCCCAGTGATAGAAGGGGAGAAATGGTCAGCAACTAAGTGGGTACGTGTTGACTCTTTTGACATGTCTGGGGACATGAGCACTGGTGGTTGCACTGATGAACATCCAAGCTGTGAGAGGTGGGCTGTTCTTGGAGAGTGCACAAATAACCCCGAGTACATGGTGGGATCCCCAGAGCTTCCTGGTGCCTGTAGAAGGAGCTGTAAGGTGTGTTAACAATGTTTGTTTTCTGTTTTGGTTACACGACTGGGGTCGTCATCTGTTAGCCATGAGATCGCATGGGTTAGCGCCAGTGGCACTATAGTGAATGTGGAGCTTCCTGGACCTGGCCCCAGCTTGTTGTAACAATAAGATTATATGGTCGTGCTAATTGTCTCTGTCTTCATTCTTTTGTTCTCATGAGGTGTTGTGAATGATGTATTTTACTTCATGTATAATATGTGACGCAACAAGGCTTTCGATTTTCACACAAGTTGCAGAATGGCCGAGTTTCAGACAATATCCCATGGATTTGGCCCCATCAGATTATACTACAAAAGGAATAAGTCTCAGACTTCTATCGCCATTGGATTAATCTTTGTGCAGAACACCTTTTAAGAACTGTGCACGTTTAAGATCTCAAGAGAATCGGTCAATTCATCAAAGAGAAATAACATTTATGCTTCTCAAATGCCTGGTAAGGTAATTGAGCAATCCACAAAATATGATTCACCGAGTTTTATCTATTCATCATGAATCTCTCTCTCTCTCTCTCTCATCCATCTGTTGAATAGATGATGAGACTATCCCTTGGTATTTTTTTGCACACTTCATTCCCAAGGAGCATCCACTTTGGTAGGGTTCCTTGACAAAAGCTGCATGTGTGTGGGGCCAAAAGCTAACAAGAGCAGAAAAATCTTTTGGAGTATCACTTTGTACTGGTTAGTTTCAGTACTGTTTACAAAGGAGGGCGGTTACAGAATTCACAACCAAAAAGGTATAATTCCTAATGAACCTTTCATTTTGGCTTAGCCACAATTCTATTTACCTAAAAACGCATGAATGGCTTGCCATGATGAGTCTTATTTGGGGAACCCCACATTCTTTTCTGATCTTCAAAGCTGCCAATCAAAGCTGACTGCTTTGCATCACCTAGTAAAGTTGCAAATTTATCATGAAATGCTCTGGTGTCTAAACTCCTCAAGATATTGATCTGTCTTCCATTCTTCTTGTCAATCACGATTTGTCCATCTTTGGATATGTCACCGTTAGCCAAGACAGTAACAGGCTTGGTTTGAATGCTGAGGTCTAGATCATGAACCAAGCTTACAGCACCGAGTGTTTCTCCCAAGAATATATCCTGCAAGGAAAACATGGTCGAATGTTAATGGATTTCCCATGTTGATAAAACTTGCTCCCAGAACTCTATAAATCCCCTGGTAAGTATTTCTGGGGACAAAAAGCACCCATCTAAAGTGGAGCTGAAAACTGAACTTCAGTTTCCACTGATAAAATCTGAAGGAGCCAAGAGAGGAAAACAAATGGTTGCAAGCACATTTCATTGAAGGCCACCCAGGAAAATGCTTGCTTCAGACACAAAATGGGGTGAATTGCCAACTGGAAACTTTACCATGTGATGGTATCTGTGGTGTTTCTGCTGTAAATGGTATAACCTCGACAGTAAACGGTAAGCAA
This sequence comes from Pouteria campechiana, assembly GCA_036873735.1. Lineage (NCBI taxonomy): Eukaryota > Viridiplantae > Streptophyta > Magnoliopsida > Ericales > Sapotaceae > Pouteria > Pouteria campechiana. The sequence goes on from JAYJMB010081273.1 coordinate 11,742, forward strand.
AGGAAGATTCGGGTGTCTTGTTTGCCTGCTTCAACCTTTTAAGAACCATTGAAAATTCAGTAACTGTCCGTTGGGCACTAAGGGGAATGAGGGTGACGTTGAGCTTTGACTCGATTACTGTTTTTGCAGCTAAAGGATCAAGGAACATGTTGAACTCGGCATATTCATTTGAAGGAATGCTGAAAAGATTCCCTTGTTGTTTGCTATCATCCTTAATATGTCCACCAACTATATATACACTCTGCAAACATGTGAAATTAACAGAATATGGCTTGGGTTAGTAACATTTAAGTAAAACATGAAGTAAAAAGGAAAAAAAAAGGAAAAAGAGAAAGCTAAACAGCCAATGCCCTGCAAAGAGTCCTAGCTACATCCTTCTATAATGTTTGCAGACGCTTGATTCTAGTAGAAGCTTAATGATGACAATATTAAAGGGTATTAGCCTTGACAACCTTTATCTTCTCAAGCATTGAGTTGCACACGAGGAATTCATACTATAGCGATCAAGACCATTTGAGTTCTAGGACTGAGTTTCAAAGACACAGGAAATCAGTAAGGCTGAGAAGCATGTGAAGAAGAAAGCTCACTGACCTGAATTATCGCACTAGCATACTTGTCTTTAAGAAGAATGCTGGCCAAGTTGGTAAGTGGCCCATTTGTTAATATGGTAATCCTACGTTTTGGATATACTCCTCTTGAAACATTCTGCCATACTTCCAATGCTTGTGGTTGTCTAAGTTCGGGATTGTATGCATCTCTCTGCGCCCCATATCGGACAGAGTTCTCAGCTTTATACCTGTAATACAGACACAGCAAAATATAATCCTATTTGAGCTGTACTTCACAAGAAGATGGAAATTTCATGGAGAGAAGATTTGTTGTTCTTAGAAGATGAAAAATTAGCGGCATATTACAACTGCAAATTTTGGCTCAACCAAAAGGACTTAGTAATGATGGCTTATAGCAGACAAATGCAGACTGCAGATCACTACTTCAACTTTTCCATTTTTTCTCTTCAAAAAGGTTTTTACTCTTTACAACATGGGAGATGGCAAGAAAGTTTTTACTCTTTACAACATGGCAGATGGCAAGTTTTCCAGAAGGAAAGACTCTTCTGAAGAAGTTTTCATGCAAAATGTTACAACAGCTTAACATAGGCCTCAGTTGTCTTCTATCTTTTTGAGCGAGAAGATCTACTCCCCTATGAATCCAATTTCTTAGTTTGGGCAATCATAATCACGTAATGGAAATCATGATTGTCAGCTACAGCCGTATATGAGTAATTCATCATATGACATATATGGCACAGATGAGTAAACCTAATTGGTTTTGGATCAGGTTGTCTATCTATCTCAAACTTTGTTGAGATGCAGCACCCCTATGCAGCAGCACTTATCAGTGTATGCGGAACTGCTGTATTGACTGACCACAATGACGAAACACATAAGAGGATGCAGAAGTTTCTACCTTCTAGGACTTAGCGGCAAACTACGGGCCAATCCAAAAAGTGTATCTGCATCAAGAAATCCCCCGCTACCATGTGGGATAGCTTTGATGTACTTGCAATCCCCAACAGCAGGGTTAAATGGATTTGGTTGATCCAATGCAAATAGACTTCCAAGACCTACTGTTATGTCATCCCTGCCCATCATATGCAGTACATCGTAGACAATATCTATTGTTGCAGCATTCGCCCAACCATTTCCACTGACCAATATAGCCTGTGGTGAAACAAAAATAGACATTAGCAATGAACTACTGAGACTAACCAAGAATCAAAATGAAAAGCTTGACTCATATAGAAATAGAAAAGGCTATTTTGTTCCTTCAGAAGTTTTTCATGTAGGGTATTTAACATGCTGGAGAAAGCTTCCATGTGGTGAAGCTCATAGTTGCATGTGAGTTTTTGACTGGAAGAGATGCATTTGTATATTTATATTCATATATAAAGGCACAGCTCTCAAAGGAGAAATGAAATCTTGCTAACCTTAAGGTCGATTATTTCAACTGGTACTTTTAGCAAGTACAAAAGAGCTAGGAAATCTCCAGCACTCATGTCCATATCAAACACAACAGGTTTTCCCAGCATTCGCTTTGTAAATTCTGGCTTGTATACAATTTCTCTGTAATGAGGGAATTGTGTTTTTAAATTAAATCGCCCAGTGTGGTGAGGGGCATTCAGAACCTGCATTACGCAAAAGAAAGCATAAAATAGCAGTCCATGGAGCTACAAGGGTATTCCATTTGAAGGAAATATATGGAGTTAAACCATGAGAAGTTAACAAGAAATCCCCATTTATTTTAGATCATGAGTCAATTTTAAAATGTACATGAATAGTCTCATGTAGTTTCATACGATTTTAAACCAAATCAGATTGATGAAGCATGAAGTATCATCGATAGGTGGATGGTAATCCGTTTGCAAGAAGCAGAAAGAAGACTATATTCCTCTGTTTAAATCAACTGGATAAATAGGCCTTTCGAATACAAAAGGCATATATATATGCTCATGCACACAGAAATCATTAGCGTGAAAGAAACAAGGTATTTCCTGGAATCATGTCTACCAGCTCAGAGGGAGTGTAACCATTAGGAAAAGAAACTTACATCCAAAAAGCTCTTGAAGAATTCTCTGTGGAGTGGGCTGTCAGCTTCATGGTTAGGTTTTGCTCTCTGTGCTACAAGTACACGTACTGAATCTGGACCACTTGCTTCCTTTGTGTAGCCATCCTATTTGCATTATTTCAAAGTAGCACAAAACAATGTTAATATGTATAATCAAAAATTTTCTATTGGGTGTTAGGTTTTATGCTTTCATGTTTCTCTCTCTGTATGAATGGATAGAGAAGATCCCATGCAACTGATATGAGAGTAAATACCTGACATTTTCCCTTTCCATTCTCCACAAGGCAGAAAGCATCTTGAAGTCCCCTCTGAACATGACCACTATGTACTCCACCATTCTTCAAATTGAACTTTGGAGTGGAACGGCCATTGAAGAAAGGATTTGAGCCATCGGATATGCCATAGGGCTTATTTGAAGTAACCACTGTTATGTTCAGATAATCCATCTCAGCAAATTCATTTTCCCCATGATGGTTATGCTTGTTACGCATAATTGACACGGCAACACCAGTCGTAAATGAATCCCACATGAAAAAACTCTGCAAAAAAGTTCCAACAATATCACACTCAAGAATTGAATTCCTTTCTTTCAAAATACAAAGTTCCAGATAGTAAAAGATGTACCTTGTTAGACTGGCTGTCAAACAACCATATATCACGGGCCATTTTCAAGGACTGGAAGCAGTATTGAGCCTCATATGTATCCTGATTACTCTCAAATGCCTTGAAGAACTTCTCATTTATGGGGATAGTATCTGTTGCATCAAGCGGAACAAGTGTAACTGGAATGCCTGAATGGAATACCTAGTATGAGAATGAAATAGAAACATAGTCATGCTTCTTGATGTAGAAAAAAAATTAAACCAAAGAGCATCATATTTATTTATTTATTTTTCTTTATAGATTTTAAGAGGCTCGGGCTTTCACCTCTCAATCACACTCCAAAGTGTCAACCACCGTGGTAACCAGCAGTTGGCAATATGGAGTAATGAAAAAACAGGTATAAAACATAAATGTGTTGAAAGCTTAGATAATTACCTGATATGCAGCAAAAGGGTCTCCAAAGATGTTGAACTCTGCATAAGGATTACTTTTGTAGCCTGTAAACAGATTGCCACGATCACCACATTGCCTTGGCTTGCAATAATAACGGGCGTTCTTAGGACAACATCCAGATGGATTTCTTGACCTCACACCACCACCCATGACATAAACATGCTTGATATTTCTCTTCAGACGAGGATTACTCATAAGGAAAATGGCTAAATTTGTGTGTGCTCCGAAAACGAAAACAGTAATGGGACCTGATGATACTGCATTGATCATCACTTGCTGGGAAGTAGGTTGCTGAAGAGGAGAATAATGCCTGTGCCCCTGATTTCAAAGTCAACTGCATATTAACAACTGTATGATGCTTATTGTCTTCATTATTATCAGTGCTTGGTCATTTAACATGTAATTTTGCATGTACACAAAATCTTCCTGAAGAAGAATAGGTAACACCACCAAGCAATGTTGAGAAACTAACAAACTTCTTCAGATAATCAGAAATAAATATCATAAACGAAACAATCATCTGAACAATTATAGAATTTGAAGTCATCAAATGCAAACTCTTCAATGCCAAGCTAGCAGTGACTTTCTCATCATTACAAAATGTTATGCTACCATACAGATATACTCATGCTGTGAAAGCCAATGTCTACCTTCATTCCCTGCCAAATCTTGTTTTGCTGACCAGTCTGGCAGTCTTAGCTAAGGCCTTGTCTTAGGCAAGTTAACAAATCTCTGTAGATTTTATCACCACAAATTTAGCAGCTTCCATGATAGGAAAAGAAGAAGGCTATTAAGCCATCTAGCTATCAATTGGTTTTGGAATATGAACTTAGAGGACTCATCTAACCCACAAACCAAACGATGGAGATCAAGAAATTTTACAGATCTAGAATTGTACGGTTGTATCTGTAGTAGATATATATAAAATCCTAGGAATCAACATCTCAAATGAAAAAGGGTTTAGCCACCTACATGAAGAACCAAACGTTGCAGAGAGTTATTCATCACATAATGTTGAAAAAATAACTGCACATCAAAGGATAACCAAAGCCATAATCTAGAATGCAGGCAAAATTCGAATATGCAAGCAAGATGAGTACAACCCAATTCCACAGTTCGCAAGTAGGATAAAAATGCTACCAACAAAGAGCGGTTTGAATTCGATACAAATTTATTTGTACCTGTGGAAGGAACTCTCTGCGTATGCCATAATTGGTATCTATGTCTAACCGTCCTCCAAGTCCCAAAGGTATAGCTTGTCTATATCGACAACCGCCTGCTGTTGACATGCCCTGTTTGCAATAATGAAATGTAAACAACAATCCTAAGGAATATATCTCTTCTTGATTAAGAATAATGGAAATGGTCATGAAATTCTGGTGAGATGAGACATGAACTCTCTTTCCTATAAATATAATTTGGGCCAGAAAAGGAGGGAAAAAGTAAAACAAATTGTGTGCTGTCCAGAACAAATAATGCTTGTAAAATCCCAAAAACCTATAGTTTCAGAGTCCATCCATATCAATCATAAGTGAAAACTCATACAAATTCGGCATGGTGAATTTTCAAGAAATCATAATAGTTATCATGCTGGAAATTTTTGTAACAGAAATCAAAATTATTCGAAATGATTCTGAAACAGGATTTAAGATTCATGTGAAAACTGTGCCCAAAAACAAAAAAGTTTTCTGTTATACCTGTTCAATCAAAGGAAGATAGCCACCCACATTTGGTTGTATGGTTCCATTTTCTGATATACCCCCTTCTCCTCCTAGTCCAACTGGAATGTCATCCCGATCCATCATGTAAAGAATATCATAGATTTGATTCACAGAATGCCCTGCATTGGTCCATGAATTTGCATTGATTGTAACTGCCTGCAAGATGGCGATGATGGAGGATTTCTTGAAAATATAGAAAATAACACCATAGACATTCACAATCAACTTTGAACATTGGAAACAACAGAATGAATAACCAGAAACAAAATGAAAATCAACCAAACCAAACAAAATAAACAACCTTAGCAGATCAAATAGCACTCATTCCTTTCTTTTTCTTTCAGCATCTATGCACAGATTGCCCACGTTGTTCAAATGGGCTTATTAACCCAACAGCTTAAGGAGTTGAGCTCATGCCTGAATACCAGTTCTCCAATCAAAACATGTCTATGAAAACATTTCACATCTCCAAACTCTACAGAAATGTGCAACTGAAAATAGTCTCCATAGAGCCACAATATCTAGTTGAAATACAAGTAGGAAAACCAAAAAGTGGCTAACAAATGCAAGAACACATAAGCAGAGTAGTTTCAAACTGTGTCTGCTGCCTTCATTATGCCAAGGCGCAGACTGCTTTATTACAGCAGATTGTGGAAGAAACCCTTAAATTCAACTTTTGGGAGAATAGCTCAATTAAGAAACATGAAATTTCAGCAGAAATTAAAGTATCAAGCAGCAGTGTCATTGTGTTGAGTTCCAATAATCCCACGAGGTAGCCATTGAGTGAAATGAGTATGTGAATCACTCTTTCCAATCAGTTGGTAAGCCCACCATGGAACAAATGCAGACAAAAAGTTGACTTTTATTTAATATCTATTTCATGATCCAAAAAGTTTAAAGAGTCAAGCAAATGAAAAAAATTTTAATGACTTAGAATTGGATTCCACCAAGAACTCGGAAGAATCCACCAATTCTCCCTAAAAAAAAAACAAAACAAAAATCCGAAAGATTCCATTGAGTTTATCTTGTATTTCAGCCCGACTCGGAATACTAAACAATTCCAACTTCTTCGAAGATAACAAATTTCATGACTACACTACTAGTCTTTGCTCGATACACATAACTAAGATGACAGTGTCACAAAATCACAGACTAAACGGATTTCATTCCAACGGAAATAAGAACATCATACCACTAAATCGAATTCTGATCTATTCAGCTTGAGAAGATACAACAACGCAAAGAAATCATCGGTGTCCACATCTGTATCCAAAAGGATCCTTTCTGGGCTGGCATCTCCGCAACCAATCCCAGCTCCAAGGCATCCAACCAGGACCAGCATCAAAAGCCACCTTGGCATCTGCATTGCACTCGTCACTGCTCGATAATCACACAAAAATCTTCTAAACCCACTTCTTCTCCACCTTCAATTCTCCATAAGGCGCGCTATCTGCTACATCCAGATTCAAATCACTCCCCAAACAAACTAACACCGATTTGCCAAGAACCCAAAATCATGTCCAGAGATAAAAAAGCAATTCTGAAACAGTTGGAAGGATTTTGGAAACCCATGCAATGAAGAAGCAGAACAAGAGAAAATAAAAGCAAGCAAAAAAGCAGCTTTCTTGTTCTATTTCCTTTCTTCTTTTTCCTTTGCTGGAAATACTACGACCAGAACAAAAAGCAGAAGGCAGACAGAGTCATTTCCCAAAAAAGCGGCTTTTGATTCGTTCGAATCCTTTCCTTTCCTTTTTGTTCGATTGCATTTCCAAGGAGACAAACAGCTAGCAATTTGAAGCAGTCAGACGACACTGGGAAGCAGTCAGACGATAGTAGTCTCCAAGTAAAGACTGCCGGACGAAACGGAGTTTTGCTAGGATGGGAGCAAGGAATGGGGAAGTGGGTCAGACTGGAAGTCACCGGAATTTTCGGTCGGTGGGTTGTGGTCGGAGGAACAGAGTTGAAAGGTAAGGAATACACGTCCCTTGACTGTGATTTATAATCATGATAGATATGCTAACACGGTTCGTAATGGTCTGTGCAGTTTATCCAAATGGTGGTGAATCGTGCACTGCACACGTGGCAAGACGTTTCAGCAGTCTCCATCGAATTGACAGGAGTGGGTCTTTAAGCTAGAGTCCGCTTTGTTTTGATCATTTTCCACCGCTTAACCTTGCTTTTTGCAGGTGTCTCTTTGCAATCTGATGAAAACTCAGGGGCACTTACCCTACATGAATGTTGTTGTTTAGATTGTCACCAAATTGATATTTTAGATAGCTTCTTGCTCTAGATAACTTCATTGAGAGCCTTGCAAAACTAGGGGATTCTTAGAAGATGTTGAGGTATTTTCTCTGTAAATACTCCAACATTTAAATCAGTAAATTAGATTCTTTGAGAGAGTATATAATGGTAATAAGTACTTATACCTTTGGAAGTACATATTTGGTCCTTTTATATTGCGTATGCTATGATTTGTGCAATTAACAACTAACAATTGTAAAAAATGATAACTCTAAGGGCCATGCTTATGAAGTGATTGATGGTAGTAAATGGTTAAGATTTTTGGATCATTTGGATATTGATAATTCCATTCCTTTGATTGTAATAGATAAAGGGTCTCTCCTGGTTTGTAAAAGAGGTGTCAAAGTTAAAAGAGAAAAGAAAAGAAAATGAAAAAGTAGATGAATAAAAAAGAGAAATTATTAAAAGTAAAATAAATATAAATAAAAAGATAATAGACAATAATTAAAAATATAAACATGATAAAATAAGATTGTTGAAATAAATAATTATTATGTCAATTAAAAAGAGTGAGGAAAAAGAATTTCTTCTCTTTGGTTTTAGCACAATTATAGATACATTTAGTTAAAAAGAAAAGCAGTATACACATTTTAATGTGACATGATATTTTAATTATTTAACAATCTTATTTTTTTCATTGTTATCTATCATTTCAATCATTATTTTTGATCTTTTTCATTGTTATCTATTATTTTAATCATTATTTTTTATCTTTTATACAAAAAGTTTTTTATTTTAGCTTTAGTTACTTTTTTTTAAATCATTATCCCAAATAGATCATATGGTGTTTTTTCTTTTTCGATCATTTCTTCATATTTCATTTTTTTCCTCATCTTTTACACTTGTTTTTAAACTTTCCCAAATGGAGCTTAAGGAAAAGATTAAGAGAAAAAGAAATAAAAAAAGTGGAAGGAAAAAGAGAGAGTGATATGATGTGATAGAGAATAATGATTAAAAATAAAGTTAATAAAAATAAAATAAGTAGACTTTTTATATAAA
>JAYJMB010081284.1:966-14669 GCA_036873735.1 Pouteria campechiana
ATGAGAAAGGTTTAAGTGCGCTGTAGAAAATGAAATAAAGGATGTGTGCATGTCACACTCTTTGGAAATCCCACCGCTGTAGAAAATAAAAGTCATAAAAGTTGTTCTTCAACAGTATGAGAAAGGTTTAAGTGCGCTGTAGAAAATGAAATAAAGGATGTGTGCATGTCACACTCTTTGGAAATCCCACCGCCTGAAAGTACAGCCCTTTTATATTTATACATGGATGGATACATGAGCAGTACAACTCCTTGTCAATGTAGGAAAAAATATAGGTTATCCAGCACTAACAAAAGTAAGGAGAAATTCAAAAGCTGTCAGAAATCCCTATCTTCATGTATGCTGCTCTACTTAAGACTTAAGAGTCATCTAGATCCCTAGTCACTGTTTTGCTAATGCTGTCCACAGGAAAATGCCACTTAGTGAATAAAGGAAGAAAGTAAAAAGGCGGACGGCACCCACAACATGGGTTACACTGTCCATCCCTAACCCTAAAAAAAGTAGGATTCGCCTCTCCTGTTGAATTCATTTTCACCATAGAATATAAGTCAAAGATAGTTTACTTCTCTAATAATAAAATTCATTTAAATCAAGCATTCACAGGAGTCATATTGGCAAAAACTAGGGAGGGAATCGCGAAATTATTTAATTAGCAGCAATCCTGAGAAAAGACCCAATTGAAAGCTTTCACATTAGTAGCTTGTTTAATAAGCCTATTAGGATTTTAGCCTAGAGGTGTAGATATCATTGATTTATATGATGATCTAAATGATGTAGTACGTTGAACGGAGGTTTCTACAACTACACTTGCAAACGCATCCTATAGAAAGATTCCCATCTGGTGCAGTTATGGGATCAAAGGTCGGCAAAGAAAAGGAAAGGTTAAATGGCCCACAAAAAGGAAAAATGAAATCTCTACTCAGGGGTGTACCCTTCCATGTCCATTATATGCTATTGAACCCAGAGAGCCCAAGTTCAATGCATGAGAAGGAAGCTTTAGGAAGCCGTCTCACACCGACCTTGTTGTCTATACGTAAGAACAAAACAATGATACAGTCAGTCTCTCCTCCATGGATACCACGTGATTGCCCATGAACGATGGGCCACCTAGCACGTGCTCAGGCCCATCTATGTGGGGTCCATATTACCCCTAGCCTTTTTACCTTAGCCACCTCCTGAAAATTGCAACCCTCCTTATGGACTGCCCTTTCTGGATCAACCACCCTGAACACCACAAGGACTTGATGGGTAGACCAAATCTTTCACGTCTGCATTTAGTTGCCATGTTCCTCTCATGATTGTGGATGCATCAGCTTGACTTCAACGGCAGGAGATCTTCACAGTACCCTCCATCTTCTTCTTCAATCTGGTGCCAGGGCACCGTCGGCAGATCCACCTGACAAGACGAAACCACACGGCTAATTTAGGGATTAAATGATCATCCTACGAAGATTGGATTGGTCGTTGGTACCCACTACGTATCTCAAATGGCCTAACTCACAATTTGCTTTGAATGAATGGTTCCACCTCTTGAATTGTTGTCTATGAATATTGTTCATGTAAGTGGGCATTTTCTGCTCAAATGGTCTTATTCGAGAAGTTTTTGTAAGCGTCCTTCGTTGTACGAAAGGAATTTCTAATAATCACTGCAATTGTCATTTTTCAAGCCATGCTCCGTAGGAAGAGTTTGTCCACTAGTTGGACAGCTTGGATTATTTGCAGACTCGTGCAATCAATGCCAAGTTGGTGACTTGGATTCACGTGCCGATCACAGGTCAGGTGTCAAATGCAACATTTCCACTGCGTCGGTTTTGCATAATGCCTACGGCATGTACTAACTGGCGCATCCGTCTGGTACAGGAAAAGGGCTGGAAATCTCTTTTATCATTCCCTTGCCTTCTTTTAGTTAATGTAGCATTCAAATACCCTGATAATTTTATTTTTTGTTACCATTATCTAAATTCTCAGTTATTATCCCACATCCTTTTATCAAAATATTTTATCTATTTTAATTTTGTTTATTTTATTTTAAATCACCGCTTTTTATCTAGTCACATTATTTTATCTCTTTTATATTAACTTTTTTTCCCCTCCTTTTTACCCATTTTCTAAATATCTAAACATCCGCAAAACTATAGCTAGTTTTGTGTCCACTTATGTATTTGAATTATATATAAATTACTTGTCTGTTATTTGCAATTAGTTCGCGGCGTCCGGCACGGTTTCAACAAAAGAAAAATGCTGGTTTTAGATCAGTGGGTAGTCTTTATGCACATCAGCTCCACCCCGTGAATCAGCCAGCAAGGACAGTTGGTGAGAGTGGGGGCTAGCTGAAGATGAATACGTATCCGTCATGAGTAATAAAACTAGGAGGTTATGTATCCTACTACAACGTGTAAGATTAATTATCGATCCTCATGACATATTATCCTCAGTTAAATCTTCAATTTGAAGTTGTAATTTTTCACCATGGCTCAATAAGTGATCCTGTTTAATTCATGGCAAGACTAGGCATGGAAAGAGGTTTTATGCTTTCTGCCCCATGGTGTTGGCAATGCAAGTACATTAATTACCTACCTTCTTTGCACACCTTTTGAAACCGATTTAATATTTTAATTATAATAATAATTCTATTTTTATATAATTATTTATATTTTATTTTTTTATTAAAACCCTATATCTCCTGTTCCACTTTTTCAACACAGCCCCATGTTAGTATACTTGTATTGCTAGCGCATCCCTTGTACATCCCATTCGAACAAAGCCTAATAAATGACTTTGGCAACCAGCGAATGTCACTGATTTTGACTGACGTGTTTGACATTTTTTGTTTTGAATAAGCTTTTGAAATCCTTGGTAAATGGAGTCAAGTTCTATGTTTCTTTTATCTGTTTTTTAATATTTTATTTTTAAGGGCTTATTTGATATGACAAGAGAAAAGAAAAAAGGAAAAAAAGTAGAACTTGTAGAGAGAGAGAGAGAGAGAGAGAGAGAGAGAGGAATTGTGTGATAAGATAAAAAAAATACTGATTAAAAACAAAGCAAAAAAATAAAAGACATATATTTTTAAATATAAAAATATAAATATAAATAATAATAGAATTATTGAAAGAGACAACGATAAAGAAATATCACACAAAAATGATGGTAAAAAAGGAAGAAAGGAATTTCCCCCCACATTCCTTGAGCTGCCAAACAGGCCAGAAGATTATAAACTTTAGTCCACAAATTTCTCCCTAACTTCAAACGATCGGAAATTATGGTGTTCCATGCGAATTTCTATTTTCTAGCACTAAACACCATTTGGTGCATGGCCATACTCGAATCAATGAAAAATAAAAAGCATCAAGTGGAAATAAATCCCACGCAATCACTTCCAATCACAGCTGAATCAAATTCAAAGACTTCATTTATAAATTTCGTTTTTCATATTATTATTCCAATACAAGAAACAATAAGAATAACATGGTACTTTTCCTTTCCCCCTTGCGGAGTACTCGAATTGCTTAGCAACATCTATTACTCGTATTTGCAATATATAGCGGAAGAAACTCCAGGGACAGCCTAAAAACATGCAGCTCCTTGGGAATTCCTTCAGCCTAAGTACACTACTGAAAACATTCGAAAAACCAATCAATTGAATCGGGAACAGTCAGTAATGTCTAAAATCGAACTTATAATTGACAAATAGCTAGGAATTAACCCAGTAAAGAGTTCATTCAGCAAAAGCTCCAGAGCCGAATGTCCCCTTCTTCATCGCACTCCTCCATTGCCGAGGACCCGAAAACACTGCATGCATCTATCATGTCATCTGCGTACTTGGGCAGCTGCAGGAACTCATCGAAGTCGATCCAAGGATCAACCGGGCACGGGGGTTGCTCGATACCACACGCAGCATAATCTGAGGAACACGGCGTAGCCATCTCTTCGTGGGTGTCCCATGACGAAGAAGAAGACAGGGAAGGAGATGATGATGATGATGGGGGAGGCGGCGCCGGAGTAGGTGAAAATGGGGCGGTGGTGGGAGTTGCATTGGCAGCTGCTGCAGCCACTCTTTGGATGGACTTAGGGGAGAGGAGGGTGTTCGGGAAGTAGGTTGTTGAGGAGATTGGGAAATTAAGGTTGGCTGAAGAGCCCTTGAGACACAAGAGTGCGGCATCATAGGCCCTTGCAGCTGCCTCAGGTGTTGAATAAGAGCCCAACCAGATCCTTGTCTTTTGGTTAGGTGCTCTTATTTCAGACACCCAAGAGCCCCAGCTCCTCATCCTCACTCCCTTGTATTGATTCTTCCTGCAGGGAGCGGGCTTTGGTGCATTAGCTGATTGGTCACTGTCTGCACCACCCATTGAGCTGTGTACAGTAGGAAGCCTCTTGTTGGTGCTGTTCTTCACCATTATGAGATGGATGGATGGTTTCAGGTGGCTGTGATTCTTTCTTCCCTTTCTCTAGCTTCTTCTTGTTGGAGGGTGAGGAGAAGAAGTGCAGGCCTGGAGGTGTATTTATAACGTCTTTTTTGAGATACATCCACCTCAGTCGAAGGCAAAATTCAACCCTGAAATTGAGGATTTTGGGGTTTCTTTTTTTAATATTTTTATTGAATTGGATGACAGATAGATTGTTCCACAGCCCCCCTGTTTCAACGAATTACACACGTTCCCCAGCTTCTTTAAAACCCTATTTCTAACTTAATTCTTTACTGACCTTTTCAACATGTATTGATGTAGCAATTACTCAAGAGCGAGGCATGATATACTGACGGCGTACATTGTAGTCTTGTTCTCATTATATGCAAGTCGGGTACATTGTGGTCTTGTTCTCATTATATGCAAGTCGGGCTAAGTTTCAATGATCCCAAACAATTTATATCCAAGTTTTTGGTTGATCCACACCGTCCACAAGATACAACTCACGTATCATAACTAATCGGATCACCTGAATCATGCATAAGCTCAAATGTTATTTACAGCCACTTAAATTCCAATCCATGCAGCGACCTTTCGGTAAAACAAAAAAGAAAAAAAAGATAGAAAAAAATTTTCATCCTTGATATAATGCATATTTATCCTAATAATTATATTTTTCATTGTTATTTATGTTCATTAAAAAAACTTATTTATTTTATCTTTATTTTGATTGAAATTGTCGTTCTGCTCATGTGGTTTTTTTCTTTTCATTTCCACAGCGACGCTCAGAGCAAGATGATACCTAAGATCTAAGAATAGCAACTTAGGGTGCTGTTGGTTGCACCTGGACGCCTGGAAGGCTTTGGTGATTATTCCTGAGCCGCCCTCCCTGTCCAACACACATTTCACGGTTTCCATGCAGTAATCTCTCCGTCTTTAAACCAAAGCAGATTCGAAAATTCTTAATCAGATGCAATGCTATTGGTTGCACCTGGACACTTTGTCATTGAATTTAAGTTTTCGAGCTGACCAAATATCTAACACACATTACGTGCTTACAAATCTATGAATTACACACGCTCAGACCATCTAGTGCTGACAAGTTATAAATGGACGAACAAGACCACTTCTTAGAAAAATTAGCTGAACCAGCATGTTGGGGGATTTGCTCCCAATGGTCACATTTTCAGGCAATTCGAGAAATCTGGTACGTCGGTTCTGAGTTCTGACACATGGCCAGTCGAATTAAAGGTGGTCTGGTGGACGGCTGGACGGTTCTGAAGCAATGTGGTCCTCTCCGACCTTGACCAATGCGTGGATGTTGCCCACTAATATTATTATATTGCCTGCCTCCTTTGCACAGTGGTTTTTACGGAAGCATAGTTTTGGTCATTTCGGACCGGAATTTTTCGTGTAACGATTATTTTATAGTGATGTTAATACAATCTGCATGCAAATAGGTTATTTAGGGCTCATATTTGTATATAAATCAAATTTAATTGCTTAGAAGCGATTAATTAATATTTAAAAATCTACATCAATTGAAGACTTAGATAAGAACATGACATTTATCTCATCTGAGAGAGTATACGCACTAGCTAAAACTCTTTTCTTATTGGGCTCTCATATCTAATTAATATAATTCTTTAAATATTAGTGAAACACGCAGTGGAAAATAGGTTACATTTAACCTATCATAATTAATGTCTCAAAGACACTATTTGCGGAGAGCTTTTCATGGTAAAATTACCCTGGAATTATTTTTCTTATTTATCTATCATACGTGGCTAGCTTAATCAATTTACCTCATTGCTGGTCTTAGAAAAAATGGTTTTAAGGCTTGATTGATTTGTCATAATAATTAAAATACCCCTCTCTCTCTATATATAAATCTTAGTCATCTCACTTTTTTTTAATATATATATATATATATGTGTGTATAAATCTATTTTTATTTCCTTTCATTGAATTTACTTTCGTTTGCACACAGTGCAATCGTCACTTTGAGGTCCGTTGATAACTCGCACATGCGTGGTGCGTGGATTTTGACGTCGTGTTTTCAGCGTCACGTGGATGTCGAAGACTTTTTCGGTGTTCCGTGGCTAGTTTCTAGAAAAACAGGCCATATTTCTGTGAGCTTTGCTAGATTGGAGACCGCATCAACGTCTTGGATCTCACACACATTTCCCCCTTCCCTTCCAACAGCAACACGGCAACACACCAGACACCACAGTAAAATCCTACCTTTATTTGGATTTAAATGCGATGTTTTCTGAGCATCAAACTCCCCTGAGTGCTGCCGACAGATTCTGTAGCATTCAAGTGGGCTAGAAAGGCAAGCTTGAAGAAGTATAGCTAGCACTTCCTCATTTAGCAGCTATGCATCCATGATTGTATTGTTTCTACTTGTAAATATTGATTGAAAGATACACTCTCAGGCTGCATTACTTGGGGTTTGCGAGTTGCTTGTGATTGATGGTCATGCACAACGACTTAACTGTTCAGCAGCCTCACAGATCATCAAAATCGTACACTCTGGACGTTAGGCCAGTGCAACCATCAACCATTATTTGAACGATCACGTGATGGTCCGTACATCTTGAAACATTTGCCTAACTTCTGTGACTTGACATCCTTAATCCCTAGACAGGCCAAAGACATCCATCGCGATGGAGTGGCCCGCTGCAATCCATGTTTAATGGGCAAAATGGGTAAGCTTTGGGGCAGAAGATAACAGTTGTGTGATTTTATTACTTGGGTTCTGTTTATAATCACAGAGAGTTATTTGAATGGACAGGTGACTGAAACAAGAAACATGGGATACTGCAAGGCAGCTTCCTGAGAGACACCGAACGGAACTTACATAAGCACACCAAACCAGCCTAGCTGGTGCTCGACTGTCATGCAAAGTTAAAAACGCGTTGCTGCTATTAATGGCCGTTAAATCATATAATAAAAAGGGCCCAACCATATCTCAACCTCCATAGCTTGACTTGGGGGTGATTTCCAGAGGTGCCTTTTTCTATTTTTCTATTCTACATCATGTCACATGACGAGATATATTCTAAAACCTCACACCCATTTATTTACTTTCGGAACACTCAAATGGGATTCTCTCCCGTAGCCGGCATCGTAGGTAGGAGTACACAACGACCTGTTCAGGAGGCTTGGTCTCAACCATCTGTAACCCATCACATGAACAGGAGATATTCTGGGTTTGTTGATATCCAATTTTCATTTTCCTTCTATACAATCCTTTTTATTAAGCCAGGTTGGTACTTTCCTGGTCTCATTGTCTGCCATACTAGCAGGTGCTGTGTTCACTTGCCTTCCACTTGGGAAGTAGGGAATCAGATGTGCGATCAGAACTGATTGTCCGAAGATCCAAGCAATCAAAATTCATGTCCAGGAAGTAGGAATTATGATGAGGCATGGGCCCATACAAATAATGTTTAATTGACGCTCGACCAATGGTTCGAAGTAACTTTGTATTTTCAGCACATGCCAACAGCCCCAAATGGTTGATTCTAGATCATGAAACCCATGAGCAGAGGATATTTTGATAAACGACTTATATTTTACATCCGGCATTTACACACAGACGATTTACTAGTGGATGATCGAATCCTTTTTCTCTCTTACTCGGAGCCTGTTTGAAGCTTAGTTTTGGGGCTTATGGCTTATTTCCTAAAAACAAAGAGCTTACGAAAATAAGTTATATTTCACTAGTTACTTAAGAGGCTTATTTACCTATTCTGATAGATGAGTCATAAGTAGATTGAAGGATGTTTTTTGGCTTATCAAATTTTTGCATTCTTAACATATGAAGGATGTTTTTGAGCTTATCAAATATTTGTATTCTTAATACACAAAGGACATTTTTGGGCTTATCAAATTTTTGTATTCTTAAAATATTCCTATGTATATTATATAATTATGAAAATATCCATCTTTTTTAATGATTTAAAGATTTATAGACATTTAAATTACTTTTCTATTAAATTTAGTTTTTTCATTTATTTAAATTTTATTGAAAAAAATTCTATTTTTCTTGAAGTTAAAATTTTTCTAATTTAATTTTATATATTTATTGTCAAATTAAAATTAAACAAATCCTTTTCAATATGATCAAATATTTTAGTTACATTATTTTAATCAATATTTTATTTATTGTGAAGGCATTTCATTCTTTTATCTATTACTTTAGTATTTAACTTCATCTGCATCAAACTAACTTAATAATGCTAAGCCGCTTATGTCAATTATATTAAATAAATTTTGCTTATTTTACTTTAAATAGCTTATCAAGTATTAATCAATAAGCTCTAACAGAATCAAATAAGTCCTAGATCTTGATTTGGCCATAGGGAAAAGTTTGCCTTGTCTCTTTTTTAATCGTTTTAATGTTTTAATTATTCTTTTTCATACCTTTTTCCCTCTATTACCTTTAGTTTCAGTTATTGTCCTTTGTTTTTTTCTTTTCACTAAACATTTCACCAGTAGTATATTAATTTATTTTATTTTTAATTATTACCATTTATTCTATCGTTATATTTTCTCCCTTTTCTTGATTTTTCTCACTTCTATTTTTATTTTTTCTAATTCTTTTCTGCACATATTTTCCCCTCTATAAAACATACCTAAATATGGATATTGACTCGTAGGCTTGTTCACCTTTTAACTAAAATCCACAAGCACATGTCACTAAGAGAATAAGTTGGATATAAGATGTGGGATCAATTGTATTCACCGTTCGTCCATGCCAGCCCTTCTATTGGATGCAAAGCTCAGCCAGTTTACTTTTCAATCCCCCAACCATTTCCGAGATGCAGATCTTGGACGGCTCCGTTTAAGTCTTCTAGCTGCTGATGGGCTTAGCTATTGACTTGCTGCTAGCCGTGTTTCAAGGTTCAAACACCTCGGAATGCCAGCGTATCAACAGCTCGCAACTGTCGTCAAACCGTACTCCTCTCCTTCACATGCATCGGCAATAGGCAACCGTACGAGGAATAATCTATCGCTGGCTATAAAAAACAGTTACACCCTTTTAACTCCGCATTTTCAGAATAATTCTCCGTGTATTAGTCCATGATAATACACGGTACATTCATGCCGGCTCGCCAATGCAGAAATGATGACATGCTACGACTTTCCGGATAACACTGGCATCATGATCAGGCGAGGCCAATGGCTTGAAAGGGACCCAAATAGATTATTGAGGCAATGATAGAGTGGCCCACCTCCTCCAGCCACATCCAACCAAATCTCTCAAGCTACAGGCACATGAACAAGTTCCAAGGAACGTACACATCCGTACACCGCGTATCTCTAAAAGAATCGACGAGGAGATATTATAAAAAAACGAGGGCCTACCCATGGAGCCAGGTTGGATAATGCATCCATGAATTCCAAAAACCACTAAAAAACTATGGGGAGGAGGATGGGAGAAGGTGGATGGAGGTGGGCTGTGGTTTGAAGAGGCAAACGCCATGTGGGGAGGCTGTTATGAGCATTGGATCTCATTATTCAAAGTTGGAAACAGCATTATAGTATTGAGGGAGTGATTAGATGGGCGATATATGGGCTTGATACGTATGCTTTAGTGTGGGGTTCGTCGAAACTTACTACATCACATGAAGTAGGCGGACTTTTAAAAACAATAATAATAATACTAAAAAAGCTGTGAGCATGCTATCCGACGCTTGCAATGCACCTTCCTTGGTTTTCCATCCCCATATTGCTCTGCTTTCATTGCCGCGTTTTCTCTCTCTCAACAACCCTATCCTCTGGCCGATGGCCCCACCCGGCGCTTTCCTTTTTGTTTATTCATGTATGTATGGGTAACATGCCTCACCATTGACTGGCCGTACATTTGATTTTCTGGGACGGCTGGGCAATGGCTATTGATCGCTGCTG
The DNA here is from genome assembly GCA_036873735.1 of Pouteria campechiana. Classification (NCBI taxonomy): domain Eukaryota; kingdom Viridiplantae; phylum Streptophyta; class Magnoliopsida; order Ericales; family Sapotaceae; genus Pouteria; species Pouteria campechiana. The sequence continues at coordinate 11,286 of JAYJMB010081284.1, forward strand.
GATAGGGTGGGACCCACCCATGGATGCAGCTGTTAAGGGGAACAGGTGCTGGCTGAGCCCACGCAAGTTTGAAGGGCATACGACATACGTGGGTGTATTTGCGTGTTCATGCCTCTTAAGTTTCATGATTTTGCGCTTTTTAACTTGTAGGTTTTGAATTTGCATAAAATAAGTTAAAGTTTGACATAAATTATATGGTAGATAACTTGTATTACGAAGTGACTTAATTTTTGAGCTATTTTTATTCTTTTAAATTAAAGCCCATCATCATCCTTAATTTCATATTTTTAATGTAAAAATTTAATATTATTTGATAAAAAAACCTATTAATCACGGCTTTTGAATCTATTAAAATTTTTGCGTTGCCAATGGGACCTACAGTTAAATAATTAAACATCCGTGTCTTCAAAAGCATTTGTTTTAGATGGATGAAATGATCTTGAAGGTAAAACTAGCATTTTAAATAAGATATACATGGCGCCTAAAAAGATGAGAGAGCATTTTTGTAATTTAATTTGACCGTGAAACAATAATTAGTAATTTTGGGACAAACGGATAAATAATTAAAAATAATATATTTAAAAGTATTCTTTTAAATTGATGAGATTGTCTTGAACTCTAAATTATCATATTAAATAAACTGTGCATGGTGCCGAGAAGATGAAAGGATATTTTTGGTCATCTGACCAAACTACGAAGCCCGGTGGAGGCGGTGGACAATACCCTCCATGCACCTTTAGCTATTGTTTGAAAATTTGAAATTTACCAATTAAAAAGTGAAAAGTCCTGAGGCATGAATGTACAAATACCCCGCGCACGTGCAGATCGATGTTCTAGGTTGACGGTTCACCAACTTTCAAATGTGGGAGTACGGTTTTACAGTTGTGCATTTGACTCTCCATGCGCGAATGTGGCCCACCTGATGGACGGAGTAGATTGAGCACGGGTGACGACCGTGGCTTGAAATGTCCAGCGTCCACCACTTCTTCCATAGAGCAGCGTCGCGCGAATCGCCTCAGAGATCGACGCCCATTCTTACAGCTGCAAATCCTGCAGCGCCCGTCGTTGCCCGAAGCCGGAGAATCGAGGGCAGATATGTGCGCGTTTGGGCTTCCTCCCCACTCGCGCTTCTTCCCTCGCTCAGCTGACATCATCTTCCCCGCCCCTAGCCATATCCTGTCGCTCACCGCCTCACTCCAGCGAAAGCGTCTTTCCTTCCTCCTTCGCTCCTCCTTCCGGGTTGGTATTATTACGCCTCTGCCCTTCCCCCCTTTCCGCCATTTACGGCTTCTGCCACTCCTCTTCCAAACACTCGCTCGAACATCTGATAAGCACTGCAATTTACCTTGCGTTGCAAAAAATTCGTACTTGATTGTCAGGGCCTCGCTTTTAGTAAATTGTTGGGACGGTATTAATCATTCGATGAATGAATTTTATCGATCTGGATAGGGACTGAGTGTGTGAAAACGTAAATGTCGGTTGACTGATGCCTGGTTGATCCACGTTTGTTTCTACTGTTCGATGGTTGTTGGGATTCAATTCACGCATTTGTGTGTCTTCTTGTCGGTGAAATACTGCTTTCCGAAATGCATTCCAGAAACAAACATCCAACATGAATGGCTCTTGATCACGGGATATGATCGAAAGTGAAAGATTCTGTTTCATCTGAATGCGTGTTCGTAAGACCTGTCGTCTTTGGTGCACCCCTGATGGTAGCTGATGGACTTGCATTATTAGCTGGGGATTCGAACTTAACTATCTTTATGAAGGTTTGAATTGGAAAATGACTTTGGAAAAGAATACGAATTGACCTAATCGACGAAAACCTTATGCATGAGAAATCAGGAAAATATGGGGGAGATTCATTTGCTTTTCGTAGCATCTCAGGTTTCGGATGGTTGGTGGAAATGAGAAATAAATGAATAACTTAATCATTGTCTAATGGTTATAGAAATAAGCGTAATTGAGACATAAATCCCCAATTTTCAAAGGTGTGATTTGAATAGCAAGTGGAATTATGAGGCGACATTTAGCTGATTTCTTGTATCGAAGAACCGCAAATTACACAACATTGCTACGGCCGATGTGTGGAATTCTTTTTCTTTATCTGCTAGCTATTTCCAAATGCCTGAAAATTCTGACCTCCTCATGAAGAATGCCCAGGTAGGGCACTCAGATGGGGGTGGGTGGCAGTTATGAAACCGTTTCGTGTTCACTACTACTGGAGTTGGTGTATCCTATTAAAATTCCTATTAATGCATGGTGTAAAAGGTTGTTAGATGCTGCTGCTGATAATGATAACTGTGAAAGCTCATGTTGTGACATTTACTGTTGTGTTCTTCAGCTACCAACCAACGCAAGAATAAACATTGTGATGATTTGAAAAAAACCATATAAAAATGTTGGGGATTTATGCTTTATTCCTTTGCTAGCACCATCACAGTACTTATGCTTGTACTTGAAAACAACAGGAGTTCTATCATTTTAATCGTTTGCCTGGACTCAAGGATGTTTGGTACAAAAGAGCACTTCTACCAGAGGGATACACTTTTCTGGGATCATTTTCTGACATTTTCGCCGCAACATGTTCATCTTGCATATGCTTTTTTAGTGGGAAAGAAATCAAGAAGGGCTTTGGAGACAATGGAAAGCCACATTTTGAGACTCCTAATAGAAGTTCTTTCAATGGAAGGCTATGGACCAATGTACTCCTTGCGATGAATGTTCTGTGAGTTTAAGCAATGCAATTTTTAGGATTTCTTAGAAGTACTATATGTTTTTTTGATTGTTCATTTGGATAGAAAACTGCTACTGCTTTTTAGCACCTGCAGTATCAAATTCACTATATGCTTTTCTTGGAAACACGTTAGTAATGACAGCAATGATTGCTTTTTATAATCTATTTATTCTTAATGTAAGCTTGGGTCAGGTGAGCCAACAACTCCTTGGTGTTTGAAAGTGTCCTGCTTACCAATGAGCTGGGATAAGCCCTAACATGTTGTCGTTTAGAAGTACTATACCAATCAGTGAGCTATGACTAAATTGTCTTGTGGATTTGGGCCTTGATGTGCTTAAAATTTTTTTTAATACTAATTTATCTTGTTAGTATTTTTTATTGTTAGCTGTTCCATATTTCGATGTGTGGTACAAGAACCTCATTGTATTTTTGTTCTTCAAACCATATTTTTTTCAGTTGCCTTGAAATAAGCTCAACTGGACTGGGTGTAAATCTTACAAATTTAGTTAGCACAGCCTAAAGATGCCTCCAGAAGTTGACTGGCAATTTGATGGATATTCCAGGGGCTTTTCTTACTGTTATGGATACAGATCATATCATGTTCATCTGACATTATAATAGAGAAAAGGAAGGAACAGATATCATAT
>JAYJMB010081295.1:0-21850 GCA_036873735.1 Pouteria campechiana
CCTTACTCACACTACTACAGAAAATTAGATTGGAGCAAGGTTCTAAATTTGGGTGCCCACGACAGCACCACCAACATCTCATATAGCTCATAAGTTTCTTCTAAAGTCTTTTCTCCCATGGCTCCACCTGCAACATTGTCAACCATAGCTTGGAATGGTTGTGTCAGCCCATTATAGAAAAATTGGTTAAACAACTCAAGTGGATATCTATGATGAGGACATTGAACTAAAATTGCTTTAAACCTTTCCCAAGCCTCATGAAAAGCATCACCATCCAATTAACAGAAAGTATCTATTTTGTTCTCAATTTAATAGTTTTAGCATGAGAGTAAAATTTACCAATGAACTTATTATAAACTACTCCCCATGTTGTCAATGAGCCAGGGGCTATTGTCATGAATCATGTCTTGGCTGCATCTTTTGTTAGCCCCTGTAATGGAAACGTTTGGATGGTTGTGTAGAAATCACGTATGAAAGTCAATGGATCCTCTGAAGCTATCCCATGAAAAGATGGAAGCATGTTAAAATGAATATGTTTCAAGTCATAATTTCTAGCATCCTCATATAATACAATGAATGAAGGTGAAATCCCTATTGTAGGGCATGCATACTCTTTCATTAACTGCCGAGCCTATTAAGCTTGTTGCACTTGTTGAGCTATTCGGTTCTACATGTTGTCAACCATGTGTACTTCTTCTCCATCATTTAAAATCTCTATTTTAATTTCCACTTTGTTAGCATGATTGTTTAATGGGAACAGAGTTGGATTCAGAGATCTTCTTCTGTTCATTCACATTACTACAATGGAAAGAAGGAAATAATGAAAATTAATCGTATATACACTTATACACAAAAACAAAAAGAATGATTGTAACTAATTCTAATCAAATCAATTTGTAACCATTCCCTGGCAATGACACCAAAAATGTGTTGTTCAAATTATAATTCCTCGCAAGTGTACAGACATATAGTAGTATAATGTACAATGAAAGGCTTGATCCCACAGAGAGTGGTCAAATCAACTTAATTAATTTTAGTTGCTAAACTATCCTAGCCTTAAAAAGAATGTATTTATAAATAAATAAATATGGAATAATGTTTGGTATAATTTTAAATTTTCAAAAACTTAATGGAATGCAATTAAATCAATGACTAAAAATAATGCAAGGAGATTAGCAAGATGCAAAGGTCTAAGGATCCGATTACACCACTAGATGATACCCCTTTTCTAATAGAATGTTGGGTTCAATGTCTCACTTGAGTTCATTCTTTCAAAAGTAAGATTATTAATGCGGGTTAAAATCAAGTGTTTTTACTCGTTCCAATTACCTATGGTGTGTAATATAATGAAAACCCATTAAGCTCAAAAACATAAGAACCAAAATATTATGGTTTAACATATGGTGTCTACCTTAAGCATCTATCCTTTTCATTCAAGGGAGCTCATGGTTTAGCATGTGGTGTCTACTTAACCATGCTTGAATAAATAATCTAACTTATAATATTGGTGACCAAGCAAAAAAATAAATTAAATCATTGCAAATAACATCATGAATGAAACAAGATCATATAGCCATTAATAACCAACAATCCATAACAAAGAGTATAAAAAAGGGTTACATCTTCACCTTAGAAAAGGAGATTTAGTTCATAGAAAAACCAAAACAACTCCCTTAGACAGGATGATCAGAATGAAAAACATCTTCTCTCCTTCTTCTTGCTTACTTGTAATCTCTCCCTTTTCTCTACAAGAAAACTCCAAGAATTTACCTCAGAACCCTCAAAAAGAACTCTCAAAATGGAAGTGGAAGTAACCTTGAAAAATGCTAACTTCCATGCTTAAAAACTCACTAGCTATGTAATAAAAAATATTGTTAAAATTATGGGCACGCCAGCTTGTTGTCCAACAAGTGGTGGTTAAAGATCCTGGCACCGACGGTGCTGGCTTGGTTTCTCCTTTGCAACTTGAATTTTGGCTCCTTTGCAACTATCTTCTTTTCCATTTTTTTTCTCTTCTTTTCCATCTTTAAGACACCTAGAAAATCCAAAAAATAAATATAAACTTCATCTAAAATAAATGAGGATTTGCAAATAATTAAGCATAAACATATATATTATAAGTGAATGAAATTTACTCATCACTCGAATCTAGTGCACTCATTTAGGGGGAGTTTAAAAAACTTGTTAAAGATGCAATTTGTCAAGGGGATCAACATATGTGTTGTTATGAACAAACATATATATGTTTAGTTCTCATGTTTCATTTTTATTTCTTTTGAGGAATACATGATTTATCTTTCTTGAAAGGTATGTAACTCAAATGTTTTGTCATAATAAAAAATGGGAAGATTGTTGAACCAAACCTCTTTTAGTTGGATTGATCTTGATGATGAATATGATTTAGCCAACCAAGTTTTGATAATAAGAAAAAAGCACATGAGTGAACACTTAAGCTATTGACTATTATTTCTAAGTGTGCAATAATGAATAACAAATTAGTAAAATAACTCAAAAAAGTGGACAACGCATATAAGACAATATCCAAGATAAGATCTACAAGTTTATAAGGAAGAAAATGTAAATGCTCAAGTAACATTGCAAGCATCATAGAAAAGCTTCAAAAGAGATAGAATGGCACTGAAACTTTGAAGATTGGTGTTTAAAGATCTTCATAAAATGTCTCAAATCACTACCAAAGAAAATCAGATAGATTCCCAACCTCGAAAAGAAACCAAGTTCCAAACTCAAGCAAGTTTGGACATACTAGAACCAATCCAAACACCTGCAGAACCAAGATTTGGACAATGAAGAACCAATTTGGATATTGCAGAAGCAAAATTGGACACAAAAGCAAGTTGGAACACTATGAAAGCAATTCAGACACTGGAGCTACTTTAGACTTAGAGCCAAATTCGGACTTTGTTAAATCAAGAAGCCAAGATGTCAGAAACCCAAGTTTGAAACTCTAAGTGCTAAGACTCAAACTCAGTCTTTACTAGAATCAATTAGTCCAAAATTTAACTTTGAACATTGCCAACTCATCTTTGAACTAAGCTAGAGTTCAACCATGTGAACAAGAGCAATTCACACCTCTATAAGTTTGAAATTTTACTCAAATTCGAACATTGTTGAATGAAAATACACATAAGGTGAATGATTTAGTTAGTCCAAACTTTAACTCTAAAAATTGCCCACTCATCTCTAAACTAAGCTAGAGTTCAACCATGTGACCAAGAGCAATTCACACCTCTATAAGTGTGAAATTTTACTCAAATTCGAACATTGTTGAATGAAAACACACATAAGGTGAATGATTCAGTTAGTCCAAATTTAACTCTGAACTTAGCAACTTAAATTCGGACTCAGTGTATCACTTCTAGACATAGCTAAAAGAAGTTTGTTGCAAAGTAAGTCTGAAATCTTAACTCCAGACATAGTTGTTTGCTACAAACATGCAATCAGATTGGGGAACCCGCTAGTATGTTTCAATGAGTAGAAAATCTTCATGATTCGCTTACATTTAATAAACATCATTTTCTCCAATAAATAGATTTTGAATCTCAGTAGAAAAGGAGTAAAGAGAGGTCATTTCAAGAAGCTAAAAGAGTTATAAATTTTCAAAAAGGAAACACAAAGCATTTACTCAAACATTGAAGTTTTTCTTCTAACTCCACTAAGCAAAAAGCTACTTGCATTGAAAATTTATTCTCTACAATAGCCTAAGGAGTCTGAAATTCTTTGTATTTATTTTAATACATTTACTTCTATTTCACTTTAATTTGTACAAATCTAGTCGATGTAAGAGGCATTTTTCTTTATACAACTTTATTGTTTGGGATGGCTGTTGAACCAAACCTGTCTACTAGACTTGATTTTGATGATGAACATATTTAACCAGCTAAGTTTTGATTATGAGTAAAAGTGCATGAGTGAAAGTTTAAGTTACTAATTAATATTTCCTAAGTGTGCAACAATGAACAATATATTAGGGAAATAGCATAGGTGGATAACACATACAAGACTGCATGAGAGATAAGATCTACTAGCTTTTGAGGAAGAAAACGTAAATGCTCAAATGAGAAAGAATGACACTGAAACTTTGAAGAATAGTATGTGAAACAACATCTTAATATGTCTCAAAACACTACTGAAGTAACTCAGGCAATTGCCCAAGCTCGGATAGAAACAAGGCTTCAAAATAGAGAAAATAATATAAGTTTCAGACTCTAGCAAAGAGTTGGACATTGAAGGAGCAATTTCAGACATCGTGTGACCAATCTTGGATAAACAATCAGTTTGGACATTGCCGAATAAGAAGCTAAAATGCTGGAAGTGCAAAGCCATTCTCAGGCATAGAATCCAAACTCAGACACTATTGAAGATTGAAGAGAGAAACCAAGTGTGTCTAGAAGTCTAACTTCAAAAATCCCAAGTGCTAAATCCCAAATATCACTATTGCCAAAGAGACATGTCTGAAATATTAAATTTAGGCATAGCCAACTCACTTCCAAAGAAGTCAGTCGTGCGACCAAATGCAACTAACACTAGTCCAAGTTTGAAAACTTAACTTTGGACATGGCCATTCAATTTTGGACATGGTGATTCATTTTTGGACATAGGTGAATGAAGTTTATTGCAAGCTGAATGCAAGTCCAAGTCTGAAAACTTAACTTTGAACATGGCGATTTGTATTCAGGACATAGAAGAATGAAATCTTTTGCAAGCTAAGCACCAGTCTAAGTTTGAAATATTAACTTTGCACATGACTATTCAAAACCCAAACACATTGGTTCACTTTCAAACATAACCAAGTATAGTCTATTTCAAGTTGAACGAATCAAGCAAGTCCGAGAATTTAATTTTGGACATGGAAACTGAACTTAGATATGGCTTAATAGATCTCAAACATGAAATCCCATGAGAGAGCTCCAATGAACAAAAAATCCTATTAATTCATTTGCATTAAATGAATGTCATCTTCTCCAATGGGTAGAATTTGAATCCAGTTGTAAAAGGAATAAAGAAAGGCCATTTGAGAAGAGTTAGATAATTTGAGAAAATTAAAAGAAGTGAACAAGAGCATTTACTCTCAAACATTAAGTTTTCTTCTAACTCCATAGAGCCAAAAAGCTATTTGCATTAAAACTTAAAGGAGTCTGAAATTCTTTGTATTTATTGCTATACATTTATTTCTATTGCATTCAATTGTGTACAAACTCAACCTTTGTAAGTGGCATTTTCTTAGTATGTCTTTTATTGTTTAGGATAGAAAGTAAGAGGCTTGCTCATATTTCTATAAGTTTGTTTATGATCTTTGAAAACCAACTTGTGTATAAGTTTGTTGTTAAGATTTGAAAACCAACATATGTAAGAGTTTGTTGGTGAGCTCAAGAAAACGAATAGGTGATTAGTGGAACCTAAGTGTAGCAAGTGAGGTTGACTCAGAGAGAGGAGTAAGCATCATGTTGTGGGTAGAACCTGTATAAAATATTTGTGTGCTTTATGCTACATGATTTATTTCTTAGTTATTATCACACTTTGATTTTATACTAGCCAAAATTTTAAAAGCTCAATTCACCCCCCCTCTTGAGCTACCTTAGGTCGAGACTAACAATAATAAACTAGGGGCTCATTAATTTTGTAAAAGTTTGTTAGTCAGCTTTAGAAACCCATTTGTGAAAAATTTGTTGGTGATCTTTGGAAACCAACATGTAAAAGTTTGTTGGTGAGCTTTGGAAACCAATGTGTATAAGTTTATTGGTAAGCTTGGAAACTAATAGGTTTGTTGATGAGCTTGTTAAACCAACAAGTGTTTCATGGACCTAAGTGTAGCGAGTGAGGCTAACTCAAAGAGAGGAGTAGGTACCATGTAGTGGACCGAACCTTTATAAAATACTTGTGTAATTATGCTCCATGATTTATTCCTTATTTATTTCAGCACTTGATTTTTATATTTGGCCAAAATTTTCAAAAGATTCATTCACCCCCACCCCCTCTTGACCTACTAATGATTGAATTTTATTCACTTATATTACACATGTTTAAGCTTAGTTATTTGCAAATTAGATGAATTTCATGCATATTTATTGGATTTTCTAGGTGTTTTGAAGATGGAAAAGAAGAAGCTTAAAGTTTGGAAAAGAAAACAACTATAAAATAGAGCAAAAAATCAACATAAAATCAAGACACCCATTTGGCACTGCCGGCCCTCACCTAGTGCCACAAACATTGGGACTGAAGATAGCCACTGGCCATGCAGGTGCTAGCGGCGGGCCAGTATTTTTCATGGACTTTTTGTGTTGCATATTTTTAGGATTTTTAAGAAAAAAGCTTGGGTTTTTGAGGGTTCTCTTCACTTTGGTTTTAGGAGTTTTTTTCTGAGGTTTGGAGGCTATTTTTTTGGGAGATTTCTCATGGAGAAGCAGAAAGGATTGCAAGTAAGAAAAAACAAGGAGAGAAGATGTTCATCATTGTTATTATTCTATCTAAGGGAGTTATTTTATTTTCTCTTATGAACTAAATCTCTTTTTCTAAGGTGATAATGTAACCCTTTTTGATAATCTTTCTTATGGATTGTTGAATATTATTAATACTATACAAACATGTTTCATTCATGGTGTTGTTTGCAATGATTTAATTTATTTTATTGCTTAATCACCCATATCATAAGTTAAATTAATTATCAAAGCATGGTTAAGGAACACACCATATGCCAAACCATGAGATCCCTTGAATGAGAAGGATATATGGTTAAGGTAGACACCATATGCTAAACAATTTTATTTTGGTTTTTATGTTTTTGAGCTAAATGGGTTTTCAATTCAATTATGCTACACACCATAGGTAATTGGAACGAGTGAAAGCACTTGATTTAAACCTGCACACCTAATGATAATAATTTTACTTTTAAAAGAATGAACCCAAGTGAGGCATTAAGTCCAACATTCCATTAGCAAAGGGGTATCATCTTATGGTGAAATCGGATCCCTAGGCTTCTTCATCTTACTAATATCTCTGCATTGGTTTTAGTAATTAATTTACTTTCATTCTATTAAGTATCTGGAATTCTGAATTATGCCAAACATTATTCCAGGTATGTATAGTTACAAATACATTCTTTTTAAAGTTAGAATAGTTCAGTAACTAAAACTAAATAAGTCGATTTGACCATTCTCTATGGGATCGACCCTTGCATTATATAATATATTGCTATACGTCAATATACTTGCAAGGAATTATAATTTGAACCATCAAGTTTTTGGTGTCATTATCAATTAGTAGTTCCAAACTGATTTGATTAAGATTAGTTACATTCTTTCTTTTTTTTATATATAATTGTATATAAGATTATTTTTAATAATTTTTTTCTTTTTATTATAGCATTGTGAATGCACAGAAGGAGATCTCTGAATCCTGCTCTATTTTCATTAGACAATTGTGCTGACAAAGTGGAAATTGAAATAGAGATTTTACATGAAGGAGAAGAAGTAAACATTGGTGACAATGTGGAGATCCAAGTGGCTCAACTAGAGTAACAAGCTCAACAAGCTCAACAATCTTGATAAGGTAATAGGCTCAATAATTAATGAAAGAGGTTGCATGCCCTACTATAGGAATTTCACTTTCATGCATTGTGTTGGATAAGGATGCTAGAAATTATGACTTGAAACATATTCACTTTAACATGCTTTCATCTTTTCATGGGTTACCTTCATGTTTGATTTTTATACAACCATCCAAACATTTTCATTGCAGGGGCTAACAAAAGATCAATTACATATGAGATATTTCTCATACACTCTGAAACCAAGACATGGTTTATGATAGTAGCTCCTAGCTCATTGACAACTTGGGGAGTAGTTTATAATAATTTTATTGAAAAATTTTACCCTCATGCTAAAACTGCAGAATTGAGAAGCAAAATAGCTACTTTTGCTCAGATGGATGGTAAAGCTTTCCATGAGGCATGGGAAAGGTTTAAAGCAATTTTGGTTCAATGCCCTCATCATAGATATCTACTTGAGTTGCTTAACCAATTTTTCTATGATAGACTGACACAACCATACCAAGCCATGGTTGACATTGCTGTAGGTGGAGCCATGGGAGAGAAGTCTCTGAAAGAAAATTATAAGCTTTATGAGATGTTGGGAGAAAATTCGCAACAAAAAAGTGTAAGAGGTAAATCTAAGGGACTTTATGAAGTGAATACTAATTCTGATCTATCAATGCAGATGTCAAAGATAGCTAAGCAGATAAAGGCAATGTTCTCAATGATGGTGAAATTGAAGCAACCACAACTAGCACCAGCAGAGGTTTATTCTCTTTATGGTAATTCAGGACATTTACCTAATGTTTGCCCTTCAAATGAATATTTTGTAGGTGATGCTGAGCAAGGTAATGTAATGAACGTTTACAACCAGAGGCCATGGAATGACCCATACTTAAACACTTACAATCTTGGTTGGAGGAATCATCCTAACTTCTCTTGAAATAATGAAAGAAATCAAAATCAAACTAAAAGCTCATTTCAAACTCAACTGAAAAAGCCCACGCTTGATGAAACACTACAAAGTTTCATGCAAGCAACACAAACCAAGTTCCAGAATCATGCAACCAAATTTCAAAACATTGATTCCAGGTTCCATAACATGGAGGTATCCATGAAAAAGATGAAAACTCAGTTAGGACATTTAGGAAGTAGTACAGAGTCATAGACATTGGAAGTTGCCTAAAAAACTAGAGCAAGGCAAAGTAATTGCAACTGAATGAAGTCTTGAAAATTGGTAGAAAAAGGGAGTTTGTCTTGCCTAGACATTAAATAAAGCACTTCTTAGGAGGCAACCCAAGCTGTTGTTTTTTAGTCTTTTCAATTTTCTAGAAGTAGTGATGTTTTTGCATTAATAAAGTAGGCTAGTTGCATTAGTTTAAATAAGCTTGCTTTGATTATTAAGTTGTTAGATTACATTTATAATTTCCTAGTTGCTATACTTAATATATTGTTGCTTAATGTTTGACAGGGTAAATGCACAAATATGGATTGCAAGTAAGGAAATCATATTAAGGTGATGAAATAATCTGGAGAAAAGATTTTCAAGGTAGCAAAACCAAAAGGAGACAAGGCGGAGGCGATAAGCGGGCGCTTTGATGCCCACCTGGCGTTGCCAACACTGAACAAATATATATATATATATATATGTATATATATGTATGTATATATACGTATGTATATATATATATATGTATGTATATATATATGTATATATACCTAGTGGGGGGGCGCCACTAGCACTGCCTCATGGCCTCCCTTAAAGCCTACATGCACACACCCCGTTCTATCTCGCCTTTTCACTCAAGCTCTCATCTCTCTCTCCTTTTCTCCAAAACACACCCTCACAACCCTAAACCCATTCCTACACTCCAAAACTCAAGGATTCCACCCAAACTCTTCCTTTTTCCATTCCCTCAGATTCATCTCTTCCATTCCACTATTCACCATCTTCTTCAAGATTTTTTTTTTCAAGTTGTGTTGACAACTTTGTGCCCACCTCTTGGAATTATAAGTTACTTTGTTCTACTAAATCCTTCTTCTATCAAAGTTCTTGGTGAAGTGCTTTGCTTTTGTAATGGCTTAAGAAGATTTGGGAGTTGGGTTTTTGTGTATGGAGCTTTGTTGAAGTTGTGCACATCAAGTGTTTGGTAAATTACTTCTGCCAAGTTGTGTGTGGTTTTCATTGGATACATGTTGCAAGATTGTATGCGGTAGGCTTGGGTGTGTATTGGGTTGAACTGGAGAAGCTATCAAGGCATTTGTTGAGAAATTTTGATGTGCATGCTATATGTTTGATGAAATGCCTTGGTGAAGAAAGTGACTTCTTTCTTGTGATATAAACACATTCTTGTTGGTGCTTGTTGTTCTTTCAAAGTTAAGTTGAGTTGCATGGTTTGGCTTTAAAGAAGCTTGGTAGAATTGATTCATTTTGATTGCCCATTTGTTGTGTTACTACATTCCTTCTAGTATGGACACCATGCCTCCAAGGAAATCTATGTGTGCCAAACCCTCAAGGAAGAAGTGATCAAGAGTTCCTAATGCACCACCCTAAACCCATTTTCTTCAATGAATAAGTTAAAATATTTTCAATAGTTCCCTAGTGAATTGAGAAGGTATAAGGGAAAGAAGCTTCGATACGACTTACACTGATATAGCTGACCTTATTGAAGCTTAGTATTGGATGCACTTCATAGTTCAGCCAGTGGCGACAGTGGTACCATTGGTTAGAGGGTTTTATGCCAATGCCAGAGAGCATTTCAAAGAAAATCCTAGGGACTTGAAAGCATTGGTACATGGAATGATGGTTTCTTTTGATAGAGTTGCTATCAACCAGGCTTATGAGTTGGAAGACATTAAAGAAGATGAATACTCCGCTTGGATGGTGTAAGGATTGGACTATGATGCTATCTTTTCTGACCTTGCTCAATCTTGTAGTAAGTGGAAGACTATGCATGATAGGGCAATCAGTTTTCCAAGAGGGCAGTTGGAAGCAACAAGCAAGGCATGACATTATTTCATTTTAGCAAAACTTTTGCCTTCCAACCATGTGTCTTATCTTACAAGGGAGTGAGATATTCTCAAATATGCCATTCAGATAGGGTTGTCTATTGATGTGGGCTGAGTGATTGAGCACTCCATCATCTCTTTCTTCACAGGGAGGCTCATTAGTGGACTAGGACACCTTTCAGTCATCTGCCAATTGTGTCTCTTGGTTGGATGTCCTACCTCTGCTCAAGAGGAACTTTAACAACCTCTTTCGATCATCAATGATGCAGTTATAGATACGTTTGAGAAGATGATGCATAGAAACGCAAGGACAAGTCCTTCATCTTCATCACCTAGCTCTCTGTAGCAGAGACCCACAAAAGATTCTTCTTCTAAAGAACCTTCACTTGCTGATCTGCAAACTCACCTTGTGGGTGTTCACTATTATACAAGGCAAATGATGATGGACCATCAGAAGATGTACAAGTATATGGTGGAGCACAACAATGGCCATATTGCCATGCTCAGGAGCTGCAACATATCACCTGACAATAGCTCCATTATCTTCCCACCTCCACCTACACTCCCTAATGTACTAGATGAAGATTTGAGTTGGGTGCAAGATGATAGCTCAAACGAGTGATCCACCCAATTCAGTGAAGTCCTTATTTTTCATGGCTTTATTCTACATTGAGGAAAATGTTATGTTTAAGTTTAGGGGTATTTAGCATTTTATTTTTGTTTAAAGATGTCTTTGTCTAAGTTTGGGGGTTGTTAAAAATTTGTTTAGTTTGTGTATCATTTGTTTAGTTGGTTTGTCTAGTTTGAGTAGTTTATGTATTATGTTTAAATTTTTATGCTGTGTTTAATTAGATTGAGTTGTATGTTTTAAACATTGATCAAGGTCATCATATAAAACCAATGACATGTATGTGATATTTTGCAATATTTAAGTTGAAAATGACAGAAATCATTATGTCTGCAATTCTTGACCCTATCCTTAGTCTAATCTGCTACAAATTCCTTATACAAATTAATCATAGTGAATTATCCATTTCTTTTGAAATCTTTGAATGCTTAGCATGAGTCTAAGAGACTAAGTATGCATGGTTCAAATTTGATTCTATAATGCATTGTAACTATGTTGAGACAAGCATTAGATGTGATAAAAGAAAACAAGAGTAAAAAGTCTTTGTTAATAGGGGGATCACATCTTTATGAATAAGAAAGAAAATAAGTTTGAGGGTGTGGTAGTAATACAACCTGAATAATTGGGGGGATCATATCTCTATCATTTAGAAAGAAAATAAGTTTGGGGGTGTGATAGTAATACAACCCAAGTAATAGAGGAGATCACATTCAAAAATAAAACATCATTAAAAAAATTATGAAGAATGTGATAGTAATAGAGCCCACAAAAGTAGAAAAATGCTCATCTAAAAGTAGTCTCTTTGGTTTAATTTGCAAGTTCTCAGGGTTGTATTGAATATGGATTACTCGGTTCCTTAAATGAATGTAAGTGTGAAAAGATGTAGATTGAATTGGCTATAATTTTTGCACTTGTACATGGAATCTAAGGTGGAAAGGTAAAGGCACAGGTTAAAAATTCAAAGACATGTGATATCTTGATAGTTGTTCTTAACTATGCTTATTTTATGGAGGTTTTTGATTAATGACTGAGAACAATGTTCATTTTGTCCTTTGTGAGTTTGTGTGTTGTTGCTATATTATAGTTATGTCCTTTGTGTTTTTGTTTCTATTTTACTTGAGGACAAGCAAATAAGTAAGTTTGAGGGTATTTGATGAGTGAATTTCATTCACTTATGTTACACATGTTTAAGCTTAGTTATTTGCAAATCCTTGTCTCTTTTAGATGAATTTCATGCTTAAAAAAACTAGGGTTTTTTAGGGTTCTCCTCACTTTGGTTTTAGGAGTTTTTCTCTAAGGTCTGGAGGTCATTTTTTCTAGGAGATTTCTCTTGGATAAGAAGAAGGGATTGCATGTAAGAAAGAAGAAGGAGAAAAGATGTTGTTTATTGTTATCATCCTATCTAAGGGAGTTGTTTTATTTTGTCTTATGAACTAAATCTCTTTTTCTTGGGTGAAGATGTAACCCTTTTTAATACTCTTTTTTATGGATTGTTGGATATTATTAATACTGTATGATATTGTTTCATTCATTATGTTGTTTGCAATGATTTAATTTATTTTAATGTTTAATCACCAATATTACAAGTTAAATTAATTATCAAGCATGGTTAAGGTACACACCATATGCTAAACCATGAGATCCCTTAAATGAGAAGGACAAATGGTTAAGGTAAATACCATATGCTAATCCATTCTATTTTGGTTCTTATGTTCTCGAGCTAAATGGGTTTTCACCTTAATTATGCTACACACCATAGGTAATTGGAACGAGTGAAAGCACTTGATTTAAACCTACACACCTAATGGGAATAATCTTACTTTTAAAAGAATGAACTCAAGTGAGGCATTGAATCTAACATTCCATTGGAAAAGGAGTATTATCTAGTAGTAAAATTGGATCCCTAGACTTCTTCATCTTGCTAATATCCCTGTATTTTATTTAGTCATTGATTTATTTTCATTCTATTAAGTATATGAAATTCTGAAATTATACCAAACATTATTCCAGGTCTATTTAGTTATAAATACATTCTTTTTAAGCTTAGAATAGTTCAGTAACTAAAATTAATTAAGTCAGTTTGACCGTTCTCTGTGGGATTGACCCTTGCATTGCACACTATACTGCTATATGTCTATACACTAGCGAGAAATTATAATTTGAACCATCAGATACCTCTATTTCAGGACTAAGAACACCAAGTCTTTAGCTCTATTATCCAAAAGGAATTGGTTTTGAATTAATTGGATATTCAGAGGCTAACTTTGGAGGATACAAAGTTGACAGGAGGAGCACTAATTGAATATTCCAATTTTTAGAAAATAGTTTAGTTTCATGGTTTTCTAGGAAGTAAACCAGTATTGCCCCCTCTACTATAGAAGCTAAATACATTACAATAGGAAGTTGTTGTGCATAGTTGCTTTGGATAAAACAACAACTTCTGGATTATAGGTTACATTATAAGGATATACCTATAAGGTGTGATAATACCTATGCCATTTGCTCCACTAAAAATCTTATTTTATACTCTCGCACCAAGCATATAAAGATTAGGCATCATTTTATTAGAGATTATGTAAAAAGCATGATATATGTTTAGAATATGTGCCTGCGAATGCTCAACTTACTAATATTTTTACTAAACCATTACCATTAGAGAATTTCTATTATATAAGGAGGGAATTAGGAATGACTGATGTGAATGCATAGGGATACACTTTGCATTTTCTATTTGAAATTATGAAATGATGTGATAAATAAAATCGTTCATACATTGTTTTAAATTTAACTTCCTGAAACCTTCTCACCTTTGGATGCTGTGAAACTGCACTTCACAACATCTAGAGCTTGCACTTCACTCTACTTCAGACGAACTAAAACAAATCTCCTATCATATGAAGTTATAACTTCAAACTATTTGAAACTCTATCCGATGTCCTAAATCCTTCATAACATATGAAATTATAAGTTCAAACTATGCAAAATTCAATTATGTGTCCGAAATAAATCATATCATATGAAATGTCGAGATTTTACTTCATACTATTCAAAACTTCTCTTCCCTCAAGCCTAAAAAATAATTTCAGAGGCAACACCTTGTCTCTTACTGAAATTAAATTTATGAGTGTTGGAAATCATGCCATTCTTTTAAATTTAGCAAACATTCACTAATTCTTCTCAAAAATTATCCCAAATACCTTGTCATCCTCCCAAGCATGTTTATATTATCCAAACCCCACAAAAGATCAACTACAATGGAAAATTCCCTAAGCCTAAGAATGCTAGTGAAGTACCAGTTAGAAAGCATAGAAAAAGGAAGAATAGAGTCTGAAAAATTTGAGAATGGGATAAAGCCTCTAAAGGGATTAATGGAGAAAATGAAAATCATATTTACATCATTTGAATGTGCAAGCATTGGCTTTGGAGAAAATGAGAATCATTTTTACATAAGCCAAATGGCCTCACATTCAACTCAACAATCTCTAAAGAGGCTAATGAAGAGAAGATAGAAGGGTACAGTAGCAGAAGTAATAGCCACACCTTTCTTTTTCTCCTCGTCATCCCACCACCTCCTTTCCTCTCATCTTCCCCTGTCGATAAATTTTCAAAATTAATGGATACATGCCCTTGCCAGCCTTTAGATTTCTTGAAATGATCATAATTGGGCTTCAACACACTCCCTAGTTTACTACACTTTTGTATTGAAATGCATATGTCTTATGTAACTCTGTTTGTACTCAAATGAAATTCAATGGAGTGAACTTTTTCTGCTTTGCAAATATGTTCTTTGTTCTCTAAGTAGTGTTTATTTCCTTTTTTTGATTATGATAAAAATTGAGAGAGATAGTTTAAAGGGGAGAGATAATTAACAGAGATTATGAGGGAGAAAGTATTAAAGCTTTAATACATTCATTAAGGGGGAGATCAATTAGTCAGGGGGAGACTATATTTGAATTCATTAGCATATTTAAATTGTAAAGATTTATCCAAGTTTTGTCATCATAAAAAAGGGGGAGACTATTAGTAAATTACATAGTTTTGAAGACAAACAAAACTTAATTAAGTACAAATGAAAGTTTTTAAGATCCTAGAATACGAAAATAGATTAAGAATTGCAGAAGCGTTTGATTGGACATAACCTGAAAGGAAAATGCTCAACATCCCAAATCATTTCAAACGAACTCTACAATGTTTAAGCCATTTTCATATGCTAAAATGTAAAGGATAGAAGATATGAAAGCCTTCTAGTAGTTGACGAATATGTCCAAGGCACAAAAATAAAATATCTCCATGTGTAAATTTCACTTAGTCCAAAATATTTACTTCGAACGCAACCCTCTTTCAAAGATAAGAATGGAAGAGCACTTCAAACAGTTCGATATCTTAGATGATGTGAAAACTCCATCCAAAATTTTAACTTCGGACAATGCGAAGCTAGCGACTCTAACTGAAATTTGAACTCTATTAAAGTCTTCTCGGTTGCCATCACTTCTTATTGAGAACAGCTACTTCCACCTTCAAATGTTGAATAATTTTCAAGCCTTCAGCTTCCTCTTTCTTCTTGGAAACAACAAGAGATTCTTGGAAGGATAAATGACAATTCATTTGATTGAACTCCCTTCAAAGAGCTTCAAGGCGACATTTGTTGGTTCTGACCTCTTCTCTCAAAGAGGTCAATTCTGCTTTGAGTAAAAAAAGATGCTCCAAAGCCATTTTCTCATCAACCTTGGTCCAAATACCGTGAAGTTCAACTTCCTTAGCGGTGATGGCTTTAACGGGAGGTTTTGGGATTGTATCTAATTCAGCTTATGCCCATGCTTGCTGAAAAGACTCAAGTTGCTCAAAAATAGTTGACAGGTAAGAAGTGTCACCATCCAGCCTAGCTATGCCTTCAGTGCAGAATAGAAAATGATCTCTCACCGCTATAACTGCATCAGAGGAAGATGCCCTCTGCAATGATCTAGCAAAATCATAGTAAAAAGATTGTACTTCATCCTCAAAGCATTCCTGATGGACTTTGCTCTCCTCTTTTGTGGCTTTGATATGAGTAGAAGATAGCATCTGAAAGAAATCCCCACCAAGTAGAGCATGGAAGTGTGATGTTAATGCTTCAGGCTCTTCCCTGACTAGTTCATGGATATTATTATCAATCTTGGCTTGCTGCAATGCCTCTAAAGCAGAAGAGAAGATTTCATCTATGACATGGTGGCTTTCAATATCTAGAACAACCTCTTTCGAGTTTCCCTCTACTAAATCTCCTATTTGTTGTATATTACCTTTAAGACCAATGAAAGAAACTATACCCTCCATCGGAGCCTCCGTTGAGGTAACTTCCTCCTTGGTCGAAGGTTCTGTCAAATGGAGAAGATGCGAAGATAATGGAGAAAGAGGGGAAGGAATCTTACCAAGCTGATGGATGACCTCATATAGATTAAAGAGATCAGGTGATGATTGTAATGCCCTGTACCCCCACCCTATGCGTTTTGACTATCCCATATCGTGGCCGTTATGGGACACTGCCACTTCTCTTCTCATAAAGGAAGGTTTTACTATAACCTCCCCATTTTCCTTTTCCAATGGAAATGTATTATATGCATATTAACTTGTACATGCATTTATGAATCATATAAATTTACATTTAACAATAATTAAACATCAATATATTCCCAAAACTTCACATAAATTCCAATAATTTCCCACTTCCCAGAACCTGCTTAGCCCCATGAAGGCAATACATGTAACTAAATTAAAATACATTTATTTACATCTATTCATAAGTACACAATGACATGCCAATCATTTTACAACATCATACATAATCAAAATACCTCTCAGTTTAAATTAATAAAATTCAGAATAAATACATATAAATAACACAAAAATTTCAATCTGTAATTTATACAAACATAATAAAGTCATTGTCTTCAAGTTCCCTTGCTTGACCTATCATCTAAAAACATATAATAAACAAGTGTGAGTCCAAGTAAACTCAGTAAGTAGGCATGACAAAAAATAATAATCATCAATACTTATAAACATGAGATTATCATGATCATAACATTGAAAATCATGTTCAACATTCAATTATAATACATCATTCCTTTTGTTCCACTCCATAGTTTCTTAGTATTTAATTATAGGATATCATTCACCATAGTACAATATATATGCTTAGTCCTGAGCCAAATTAGGGAATATTCTTTATTTCCCTCAAATCAGGCATTTACATGAAACCTTATGAAGCAAACTATCCATCATGAGCATGGGATATTCTTTTATTTCTAACAAATGGATATCCATATACAAGAAGAATAAGTATCATAAGATACTCTTTCAATTCACATAATAAATCTCATCATAATCTAAACACTAATGACTTATATTCAATGAATAGTCACTATCCTTAATCCTCAAGTCTTCACAAAATTCATATAAATAACAGTCATAAATTATCACTGAATCTAAACTAACATATTCATAATAAATGGGATATCCACTATCCCCAAGCATAATATACAAGCCCAGATGTAATCAATAGAACAAAATCACAAACATTCATATAAAAAGGGGCCTACTTAACTCGCATTCATTTATGACAAAAATAAGATTTACGCAATGTCCAAAATCCCTATCCATATTATTTATGCTTGTAAATAAATGAATGCAAACAATGGGACAATCACCATCCCTTTTAGTAATATAAGATAGCCTACTTACCTGAGTGAATCTCTATTCACTCCTCAACCTCCATCTCTTTTCATCTTTCTTAGATTATCCATATAGGGTAACAGTCCCATTCAATTACAAAACAACTTGGCTAGATCATATCAAGCCAATAAATTGCTCTTTATACAAATCATTTATCACACAAGGTTATCAAATCTTCATTCATTGTTAATTATTTCTCTAGGCACATAAATCATGTATTCCACACATTGTATTAATAACCCTTTCATAAGCAATTTCAAGCTACTTTATGCCTAGTTACTCTTATAGCCTTGCTTATAGAAACATTTCATCATGCAAGTTATAAGTATCATTTACTTTCTAATAATTCAACATGGATAATCAAGGTAATTCATACCCATCCTCATGCAATTACTTGACAATTTATTAAACAAATGCATTAATGTCTTACAAGCATCCATAACTTACAAACTATTCTCTCACATGGAATTTGGGTCTTTCACTACCAATTGTACATCATGATTTCAATACATATTCAACATCAATTCTACCTCAATAACATGTCGACTATGCTTATAATTAAATTAACCCAATCATACTTATTTTTTTTATACAAAATCCAAATTTACTAGTTACAAGTGACTGTTTACAACTAGAACTCATACATAATCTCATTTTATAAACTCTAAATCATGCCACAACCATTGTAATCAAGTTATTATGGAAATTCCCTTATCAATTACTATTCATAAATGGGTTAATGTATGATCACACTTTTCATGCTTAAACAGTCTAAAAAATGTTATTATTTACAAATTAACCATTTTCCTCATAATTTCAACACTCATCATCTTCTCCAAAATCCCCAAATTTCACTATTCACAAACCCTAACAAACATAACAACCCAATTTTGAATGGGGTAAAGGCAATCAAACAAGTCCAAAACACTTGATCTAGTAACTAATCACTTCCTCCCATGATTATTACACAAAATCATGAAGTTCCCCAATTTCGCTTTTTATCTTCTCCAAAACCCTAGTTAACCAAATCATCAATTCGAACAAGAAAATGAAGCTTACCATGTTATTTGTGTGTGGCTTCCTCCTTAGCACATGAATCCAGCTCCAATTCCTCACAAATCGTTGATAGGCCACAATCATTCAAATTTTCATCCATGGAAACACACTCGAATAGCAAAATAAGACTCAAACTCATGGGTTTCCAAAGAAATGAAAGGATTTAGTAGTTTAAATCAGCAAATCTGAAGTTTGAGTGATGGGTTTTCATGGCTAAAGGGTGGGGAAAGAAGAGAAAATGGAATGGGGAAAAATGAAATAGAATAGGCTAGAAAATATCAGCCGCATGTATTTATCCAGCATTAATGCCACCCACACTACCTATCTACCCACCACCTTTGCCCTTAACATGGTTTGGCACCGCCGGTGCCAATTCTGTTGGCTGCTTTTTATTTGCTCTTTTTCTCCACTTTTTACCATATTTTGTTCATATTTTTAATTCATAATATTTTTGCATATATTAAAATATTAAAATACATATTTAAACCTCTTTTTATGCATCCTAAAAATGCAAACTTTATCCTCATATAACTCCAAATAATGTCCAATTATTTCATCTCATAAAATACAACTTCACATTTTAGTTCATTTTAATTGTATTAATGCTATGGCCCAAAATTTAACACCCTAAGTGTTACACTCAAGAGGTGAGGGGTGAATTGAGCATATAAAAATTATGGCCAAATAAAAATTGATGAGCTAAGGAGAAGTAGTGATGCAACACATATTTAATTTATATATCTATTTGTTTGGTCATCATGACTGCTTCACTTCCAAATTCAATTGCTCTTAACCATTCTTATTTCAAGCAAGTTATCATGTGTGTGTGTGTGATGATGTGAATGATACTATTTTGGTTAATAAAGTAATGAAGAATCAAATAAATAAACAAACACACACATAGACAACACATTTTTATGGTGGTTTGGGAACCCTATCCCTATATCCACTCTTCCAAAGGAATACACTCATTGTGCCTTGGGTCCACTGTATCCCATATAATCGAAATACACTAGTGTTCCCAGCACTCTTCTAGATTCCAGCTCTAGGGGGGCAAGAATAGTGTTCCTAACACTCTTCTGGATTCCAGCTCTAGGGGGTATAAACATAGTGTTCCAATACTCTTATGGTTTCATAAGCTCACCAGGAAATTCACTAGTTTCTAAGATCACCAGAAAACTTGGTGATTTTTTAGATCTCAAGAATAACTCATACAATGTGGTTTTCTTGAGCTTACTACCAATTCACATAACTAATTGATAGACTCATTTTGCACATTACATTGCCTCTTTTGCCTGGCTGATTTTTACATATTTTGAGCACATATAAAATGATATCTCATTGAAGCTTATTAGATATCAATACTCCAGATATATGATTAAGATAGAACTTTTAAGCTTAATGTCTATCAGAGTAATGGAGATTGATTATCTAGGAGGAAGCGCGGTTTGATTGAGAGATGTTACTTGTTTAAGCTTTGTTCTAATTTTTCTCTTAGCTTCCTCACCCTTCTTGGTTGACACTGCACTACCTTTATATTACTTCAAAAATTTCTACCCGTTGGAGGTAGTTGGCTTTCTTTTGGATGTTGAAGACTATTCTGATTTTTATCATTGAAAAGTTATCTTCTTGAGTAACTCATTTGTACCTAGAAAGCTTGCAACACCATTCTTGAAGAAGATGTCATATTTTATCTGAGAACTTTATCTATTCATGTCTTAAATTTATCTCTTATAAATAATAGACAAAGTAGCTCTGAGTATATCTACATAATAGATAACTTCCTCTATGTAATTTTGTTAGAGATCATTGCAGCATTTTACTTCATCTTCTAGTATTTCTATTGTAAGTAATAGATGAATTGTAAAAGCACAGATGAAATGCTTCTTTTTTACTGCTCATAAGATAAAGTTCTCTCAGTAGACAAAGTTTCTTTCATCAAGCAAAGTAGCTTTGTCTGTTAGTTTGTCTATTGTAAGTAGTAGGCAATTTTTGTGGCACCGACAAAGCTTCTTCACATAAGATGAAGTGACTTTCACTAGACAAATTTTTCTTTTCATCAGCTAAACTAGCTTTTGCTATTGTAATTAGCTGGCGACTCTTCTTAGAAGACAAGGCTCCTTCCATAATAGACAAAATGACTTTGTCTGTTGAAATCTACTGACGAAGTTGTAGGCCACACAGAGTTTTCCAAATGGTTCATTTATTGGTTTATCTATCGTAGGTGATAGATGAAGTTGTGGCATGCAGAAGAATCCTTTTTTAGTCATTAATGTGGTGGGTTGTGTTTTAAAAGTAACAGATGACTTATTGACCAATAGATGACTTATTTCTTCATTGGTTGTCTAATGGTTTGACTGTTGCAAGTGATAGACAACTCTTGTAGATAAAGACAATAGACAAAGTCATTCTTTTATAGCTATTGTGCCACTTCTACTTCATCATCTATACTTGTTATAGAGGATTTTAGACAAGTCCTTGTTCTTCAGTTTCAGATAGACATTATGTGAGAGACAAATGCTTCAATAATTTAACTTTATTATAGCTCTTCATTTGTCTAATTTCAGCTTCATTTCATCTCTGCTTCTAAAAATTGAATTCATCTTTGTGTTTGTGGATAAGTGTTGATTATAAGCAGTTTATCTAACTTTTTTATGCAATAATTTATCTGAATTTTTTTGAGGCAGATGCTATCTAACATTGACTTTGTCTGTAGACAATTTAGTTGATCACTCATTGAGGCTCGAATTTTATATCTATAGATGTTCTTTATGGCTTCTTTTCAAAGTTTCAGTATCATTCTTTTTATTATTCTTGTCTTCTTTTGATTAGTAGATTGTGCTTGCTGATGTATTCTCTATTTATGCTATCCACTGAATTTAAATTGTTTCTGTGTATGTTTA